>APFE030395022.1:41757-60008 GCA_000404065.3 Pinus taeda
CAGGTTCTGTTCTTTGGCATCTTCCAGACCGATGCCCCTTCTTCTCCATTTCGCTTTGAAATCTTTCGCACAGAGAAACACCACCATCTTCAACTCAAATGGCAAATTCAATTTTTGGAACGCGGGCTCGCTTGCAATCAGGTTCTTTTAAAGAAGAAACTCGGGCTCCTTTGCAATTTAACAGTCTTATCATACAAGCGGGTCAGTTCATGCATCATCAACAAACATCATGACACTACCATGCATTACAAAACCGTTTGAATGATTTTTATGTGCGTGGCTATGAACCTATTGGTGGAATGATGGCTCATAATCGCTTGGAAAGGACGCCAACTGAAAATAAACGGGCAGACACAATGACTCATCCCCCCAGACATGACATTTCAAGAATCTGCGCTGCAAAATCCCTGAATCCGCAATTTCGTAGCGCAGATAGTTATAAATTAGCAAAATGCGCTACGAAATGGTTGGTTACTGACATGCTGCGAAAAAGCTAAAAACATCATTGCGCTACAAAATCAGCCAATAAAACTGCGCTGCAGAAATGCGAAAAGGACCAGTGACGTAAACAAGATAAGACATGCCTTATACAATCATGATGGAGGATGACTAACGGTATTTGAAAATGATTCACATCAATATCTTTCTAAAACATGATCTCTAAGTAACAAACATAGGACAACAACCATTTGACACCCATTTTTGACAATGAAATTTTTTGGACAACATTATGTACATGTGACTGCAGTTCTAGGTGATAACACCATCCATCACTTTGGTTTTGGGTCAATGCTGCCAATTCATTCAGTGTTGTTGACATATTCAAGGGAAGTCACTCAGTAAACTTCATCCTTTTCAATACTCATAAACCTTCATTTTCATGAACGCCATTCTTGAACATTGTGTCATCAGTCACATTCTGTCTTCAAAATCATTACAATCGTTTCATGTCATTGATGGGGGATACATCAAGGCCCTCCTGCGATGTGTCATTTCTTGTCAACATCAGCACATTACCCAGGAAGTTGACTTAGAAACACCCTTCCAGTACCTTGAGGCTTGCATACATCAATGACAAGTTTCTCACTTCCGGCGACAGGTTGACATCACAGACCTTCGACTGAAAAACTTTGTATGGTTTTCGACATCAAAACATCTATTCACACCATGTGGAATGTATTGTAGTACCTTGAGAATCGTTATCATCATTTGTGATTTCTCTCGCGTCTGTTAACAACTTGCAACATTGGCTGGTAATAAGATAGTGTCTTCCCATGTTCATCTTCAGATCACATTTTCACATGGTTAGACTCATACTTGATCAAACGATTAGACGAGATAGAGCACCCCGAATCTAGTTTCATTCATCTGGGTTACGATTTCAGGAGAGTACTAAATCATTTGTACGATGGCTTTACACAAATAGTCATCTTATCATGGTTCTATATTTGTAGACGACTATCTGATTTATGTACATGTAATGAAAAGTTTATGTGCCAAGCATGGGTATGCCTTCCCTCAGCAATTCATGAAAAATTCAAAGATATAATGATATTATGTATTGTAATCGATGTAGGTCACCATTTGCTTTAGATCCTCCTCATCACATCCTAAAGCATATCACTCAACATTATCATTTTTGACTTCATTCTTTAGGGGGCAGCTGTTACAGGTCTATTTGGGCACATCACTCTTGACAATCAGATTAGTGTAAACATGGTCTATCAAACCCTAATTATTATTATTATTATCTCAACATTGTTTATTTCTTTACCTCACGAATAAGTTTTTCGCCACTCACTGCTCATGTATATTATGAAATTACTAATTAATTTTTCTTTTATAATTATTAATCAATGATTATAAACTCTTATATCTAATTTATGTATAATCACACCTTGAAGTTTGGGTTATTTCATAATAAAATTGAGGAAGCATGTGTATTGTTTATCTTTAGAGATTCATAGTTTCACCTTTAAGAAGTTGACAAACCAAATGTTTCTTGGACAAAGTTGGAAACCATATTTGGTAAACATAATGAGATTATAACTCTTGGATCGAAATTTAGTTGGTTTCATTAAACCCTACTCATTTCTCTTGCATCGAATAATATATATCTAATTCAAAACGCTAAAATTTTTACTTGAACATTGTAAAATACCAAAGAAGGATGATCAATTGATACACATTATTCTTAGTAAGATTGATAGTGCACATTATATTTTTGTATCTACTTTCACTCCACTAGAGAATCTCTAGGAGTTGCTTACAAACCATAATATTTTTGTGATTATTTCATTGAGACAAAGATAAGCTCTTGCATCCTAGAGTGATCAATGTGCAGGTATTTATAATAAAGTCCGATTGGCCTAATAAAAGGATAAATCTAAGTACTAAAGAAGAAACATCCTAATAATAAAAAGAAAAAAAAGGATCCAAAACCCTCTCAAATAGCTTCTAATCTCAATGGTGACAAACAAACAAAATGACAAAGTAATAAGATTAAGAGACATTGAAATTTTTGTGGATGAGGTGGTCATCTAGATTCTCAAATTTTAAGAAGATGAAGACCTTAGAAGTAACAATGAATATGCACAATCTCAATCTTGATTCATCTTCTTATAACTCTTATTCTCATGGGAATACACTTTATGCGTATGGTTTTTCCTTCAATGCAACATTTACTTCTTCTTCTAAGTATTGGCTTATTGATTCTAGAGAAACTCATCATATGTCTAAGAATAACATTAATTTTCTACTCTTAATGAATGTAATACCAAACACATATTTGTTGGTGATGGTATATCTATTAGTGTTATAGGGTTTGGAATAATTCAACTAGCTGGTGGTAATTTTCATGATGTATTATGTGTCTGAACTGTCTCAAACAATTTTTTATTAGTAAACCAAATCACTTATTTAGGTGAAGGTAAAATAGTAGAGTTGGCATGAACAATTTGGACATTTAAAATATTTCTCATTGCAACAACTATGTAATCAAAATCTTGAGACTAATCTTCCTCTTTGTAACAAGCCTGATATGAGTTCCATGTAATAAATGGGCATTATAAAGGCAAAGATAAAACCAAGGTCATAGGACACATATTCCAAGATGAATGGAGGGGAAAAAATTATATTGGGATCCACTTGCGGTTTATTATTGGCTATGGAAATTGGCATTGGCATTGGAAAAGGAAAAGCACAATAAAGGCTAATTAATACAAGAAATAAAGGAAAATAAGAGGAAAAGGAAGATGAAGAGACAAGAATATGCATGCAAAGGAAAATGACCGAAAAAGAAAAGAAAAAAGGGAGAGAACATTCAAACATACTCTTGGATATTATATAATTCACATGGAAAAGGAGAGAAAGAGAGAGAAAAATCACATGGACACAAGGAGCACACAAGCAAGCAAGAAAGGAAAAAGCAAGGGAGCGGAAGAGGAAAGTTGGATAAGAGTAAGCAAGGAAAAAATTCAAGCAAATAAAGAGCAATGAATAATAGGATTTTTCAGGCGACAGGTTGAATGGTCGATTATCTTGCTGGGATGTGAATGCATGGCTTATGCATTGGTTTATTGGTCATGTTTTTTATCATTGGCATGGGAGTTTCCTAGATTGATAGTGGTGTACAACCTTGCCTTTGCCTTTTCCTAGATAGCCATGGTATAGTGGGTTTTTATTTCAATTAAGATTTGGATTATTAGTAGACTTTAGATCCGGTTGAGGTGGTTTGAGGAAAATCCCAAGGGTTGAGGGTGGAGATGGTTTTCTCTGAGAATCTCTTGATATGTGGGTGGAGATAGGAAAATTCTTCTGGGTATGGTGAAGAAATCTTGAAGCATCCAAGCTTGTTTTGGTTATCGTGATTTCTAGACCGGTTTACGTGAAATCACTATGGTTGAGGGTGGAGGTGGTCTAACCTCTTGATTCCCTGGTTGGTTTTTTTTTGGTTTATCCCATGTGATCCCACATTCATGCTTGGAATATGGAACAAGGGTGATTGGATGAAAGAAAGATTTGGTTCAACCCAATCTATGGTTGGGTGGCATGTGGAAGTTCCTGACATGGTTGGCTTTATGCATATGTTATTATGTGTTATTTCTTATTGAGATCAATGAGAAAACATATTGGTTATTGTGGTGATTTTATGGCTGGTTTTCCATGGATTCATTCTAGTTAAATTCTAGTTATAGGCATGGTACATTCTTATTATATGATGTGATCTAGTTATTATGGATCTTGTTCATGGTTGGATAAGTTATTCAATGATTATATGAATGCATGAGATAACAAGTGTTTGTTACAAATAGCTTGAGAGGGAAGTGAGCTTCTTGATGATTCTCTGATGAAACTAATGAAATAATGAATATATATGCATTCATGACCTAGAGGTACCATGTTTATCAAGTGTTTGTATTAATATTTAGTATGCATTTTGCAAGCTTGAGTAAGATCAAAGCTTGGAAATAGAGTATGAAGCCTTGTATAGATGACTGATAAATATATGGGAAGTTGGCCCATAGGATAGCCCTAAAAATCCAAAATAGAGTCTTTGGCCATAGGCACATAATTGGGAATTTTTAGCTGTAGTTGCACTGATGTCGTGTTGTGTGTGCATCTAGATGCCTTTGCCTACATAGACTAGTCTTAATGCATGTGAATGGGATGTAAGGTCAGGTAAAAAATGGTTCCATCTCAGAGGAAAGGTCACCAGGGGAAAGTGTATGACTTCTGGGTGATCTAGTGTCTCTGGGTATTGTAGTAATTTGGTATAAGTTGGTAAATTAGGCTTCATTTCCATAACTGCATCTTGGATTTTAGGTCATGCATAGTAACTCTCAACTCATGCTTACCCTGGTGATATTGTAAAAGTGGGTAAATGTGGGGTTGGGTGTTACAGAGTGTTATCAGAGTAGGTTCACAACACTAGACCTCGGGGTAAATGTAGATTTTTATGGATGCATGTCAATTTTTTGTATATTTACCATGCATTCATGTTAACTATTTATTGTTATGGTTATGGTATCCATGTATGAGATGATATTTGTTAGAAATAATACTGAGAGGGGGGGTGAATCGGTATTATCAAACTCTTCTCAATTTATACAAATATTTTCAAATTTGACAATTTAAACTTGCATATACCTTCCAAACTTATAATTAGATGTTTGTCATTAATTTGTATGTGAGAACCATAGAACAATGAATAGGAACACAAAATAGACAGTCACACCAAGGAACACAAGATGTAAGGTGGAAACCCAATGTGGGTGAAAACCACCTGCTGCAATATGTCTCTATCTTCTTTCAATAAGAAACTTCTTCTTACAATGATTTTGTACTGGTTGTAAGGTTCCTAATCTAGGGTCTGCTAACAAATCTAGATTCTTCTGAAATCAAATACGATAAGAGGTGATAACTTACCTACTTACACTGCGTTTACACAAATAAAATTTTGTCATTTACATTATAATCAACACAAATTAAGGTGAATACTCCATTCTAATTAACTTTACCAAAGTAGACTATGGAGGAATACTTGTGCCGGTGGCTGATGGAGATACCTTTGTCCTGTTGCTCCTGCTGAACACTCCTCTTGACGAACCCAACCAGAATTACCTCCCAGCCAACTAGGAAATAATCCCTAGCCCAGGAAACCTCCACAGCTTCCCTAGCCCTTCGAGCCCAAGTCCAACCAGATGTAGTGTGTGTGTCCCAATGAAAGATCCAGACCAAGATAACAATACTTCCCTCCTCTCAACAACCGAAGAAACCTCCACAGGTTCCTAAGGTCTCCAAAACACAACAAGTCCCAACAATCACAACCAACCCCACAATCATAAGCAAGACCTCCCAAAAAAACCTCCCCCTTCTCTGTTCCCCCTTCCCTTTTTATACCCTCCTTCCCTTCTCCATCTCAACCACCTCTCATTAATGTCATTAACTTCTCACCCATCCTTATAGTTTACTTCTCTTCTCCCAAATAATCTAGGAGTACATTTGGAAATGTGAGATGTAATTACATGGAGAGGACCATGTCTTCTCCTTAGTAAATGTGAGGGTACATTGGGGAATGTAAAATGAATATATATAACATGGAGAGGACTATGTCTTCTCCCTAGAAAATGTGAGGGTACATTGGGAAATGTAAAATGAATATATATATTGATAATAAGATGGAGAGGACTGTGTCTTCTCCCAAGTAAATGTGAGGGTACATTGGGGAATGTGAAGTGTAATTACATGGAGAGGACCATGTCTTCTCCTTAGTAAATGTGAGGGTACATTGGGTAATGTGAAATGAATATATGTATTGATAATGAGTTGGAGAGGACTATGTCTTCTCCCAAGTAAATGTGAGTGTACATTGGGGAAAGTGAAATGTAATTGCATGGAGAGGACCATGTCTTCTCCTTAATAAATGTGAGGGTACATTGGGTAATGTGAAATGAATACATACATTTTGAAATAATGGAAGGAGACCATATCCTACCCAATATTCAATTTGAGAAGGTAAGTGGGGATTTTGAATAATGGAAATCATGAATTTTATATTAGACCTATATTTCTCAATATTTTCAGATAATGTAAACATTAACAAAATTTGTAGGATAAGATTTAAGTGGGGCATTACATACACCCCTCCTTCAGAAAACTTCGTCCCGAAGTTAGAATGAAAAGATGCAAGGAGTTTGAAAGCATAGCAAACAGAGAGAGTTATAGCAATGAAATCGGATAAGTCCGACAATGACATTTCTTCCCATCAAGAGTCTGCAACTGATCTATATCCTCCTATCCACCCTGGCCTACTTCCGTTCCCACCCTATCCGTCCTCTGCTGCATTATCAGTGGCAATGGCCATACTAACCACTAATAAAACCATCATGGTGGGAGTGTCGAATACATCGACCTAACTTCCCCTAGCAGGCAACTGGCAATCGTCATCACACGTCTAGGGGAGCGTGTCCATCACTACCCTCCCACGATTCCAGGTTTCGGAGGATACACGGTGGGAAATGCCTCCACCCCTCCTGCAGAACTAGGGTCAATACCCTAATACAGACCACACTACAGAGTTGGTTGGACTTGTCATCGAATAATCCAGTCAGGTCGTCTTGTCACCTGTCATTTGCATTTTCTCGTGTCATAAGAGTGTATATCAAGTGGATACCAAATGAAGTAAAATAATGTACATTATACCTTCCTCATGAGATGTCTCATCCTTCCTTCTTGGCTATCACATAGTTCTTTTCCCCTGTGGGTTAGTTCTTATTCATGCATTTATATAACAACAAGACATATAATCATCACATTACTAAGTCTAGTATCCATGTGTCAATCTAGGAATTCTCGCTAAGTCATTCATTTAAATAAAGCATACCCACTTGAGCTATATGTATGAACCAAAATAATTTTGATAAGTTATGTACTAGATAGTCCATCACTAAGTGAGTCATACATGTAGTCCATACATCAACCATTTCTATCATTAATATCAAATCTATCAACTGATTCATATAAGTAGTTTTATGTGTCAACCAAATGTATCAATATTACATAATTTTCATAAATAAATAACATGGAAATAGGATCTTAACATAGGTAGCTATCTAAGTCAAAATAGGCATCACATATGCTCAAAAAGTGAGGGGTAGTCACGACGCATAGTCTCTACATCCTCCCAGGTAGCAGATCTTGGGCTATACGTGTTCCACTAGACCTTAACTTGGTCCACCGTGCGACGTCTGAGCTGTCGAACCCTACGGTCCAATATGCGTAATGGTTCTACCATTACGGTTCCCATGTCCGAGACCTGCAAGTCTTGCCAATCCAGTTGTGAGATTCATCAGAAACATAATGTCGTAAAACAGATACATGAAAAACATCATGAGTTTTATGCAAATGGGGCGGTAGTACAAGACGATAAGCAATTGGTCCAATCTTCTCTTTGATCCTAAAAGGCCCTACGAACTGAGGTGACAATTTCGTGCCCTTCCCAAACCGGATGGTGCTTTTGTTGGGCCGGATACGAATAAAAACTTGGTCCCCTACTTCATAACTGTGATCAATCCTCTGCGAATCAGCATAACTATGCTGTCTATCCTGTGCTTCCTTTAACCTTTGCCGAACCTGCTTTACCTGTTCCTCCATTTCTTGAACTAATTCCGGGCCAACTATCACTCAGCCCTCCAACTTTTCCCAACTCAACTGCGTCCTGCAAGGTCTTCCATATAGAGTTTGATAAGGAGGCATCCCAATTGAACTGTGATAACTGTTATTATAGGCAAACTCTACCAATGGTAAGTACCTTTCCCACTGAGTCTGATTATCCATGACGTACATCCTAAGCATGTCCTCCAGAACCTCATTTACTCTTTCGGTTTGCCCATTTGTTTCTGGATGATATGCAGTGCTTAGGTTTAACTGAGTTCCCAGTGCTGACTGCAAACTTGTCGAAAACCTAGATGTAAATTGGGAGTCTCTATCAGAAATGATCTTTGTGGGCAATCCGTGTAGTTGGATAAATTCATTGACAAACACTCGCGCCACATCCGTAACATCGTAAGTGTCCCTTACTGGAATGAAATGGGCACTTTTGGTCAATTTATCAACTATAACCAATATAGCATTGTGCCTCTGGGAAGTGAGTGGCAAACCCATCACAAAATCCATGGAAATTACTTCCCATTTAGATGTAGGGATGTCATGAGGTTGTAGGAGTCCTGCTGGATGGTGATGATCAGCCTTCACTCGCTGACATTCAAGACATTTGGCGACAAACTGGACTATGTCATGCTTCATTCCTACCCAAAAGAAGAGTTTCCTTGCGTCTGTGTACATCTTCTTTACCCCAGGATGTGCACAACAGAGTGCTCTATGAGACTCTTCGAGGATGGTTTCTCTTATACCCCCTTCCTTAGGTACGTATATTCTCCCTTGGAACCTCAATAGCCCATCTGGTTCAAGGACATATCCTTCAAACTTTGGTTCTATTTGCTTCCCATTTTGGATAGCTGAGATGACTTTTAAGTACCAACTATCTTCAAAGAGTTTCTCCAATATTTGCTCCCTTAAATTTACCTTTAAGGCTACTAGGGAGAAAGTTCGTGGCCTCCTGCTTAGTGCATCCGACACTACATTCTCCTTTCCCTTGATGTATGAGATTTCAAAATCATACTCATTCATGAATTCGCTCCATCACCTTTGTCTGGCATTTAAATCCCTTTGAGTGAAGAGATGCTTTAGGCTTTGATGATCTGTTCTTAACTCAAATCTTCTCCCGATGAGGTAGTGTCTCCATAGCTTCAAGGCTAACATCACTGCTGCCAATTCTAAGTCATGGGTAGCATATAATTCTTCATTCTTCTTCAATTTTCTAGAAGCATAAGCTATTACCCCGCCTTCTTGCATCAATACTGCACCCAATCCTTGTGCCGAAGCATCGGTGCAGACAGTGAAGTATTTTCTCATGTTTGGTACTTGAAGGATTGGTGCACTAGTTAGTAACCTCTTCAGCTCTGTGAATGCAGTGCCACATTCATTTGTCCATTCATACCTAAACCCCTTTCTCTGTAATGTGGTGATGGGTTTTGCGATCCTTGAAAACCCTTCCACAAACCTGCGATAATACCTAGCTAGCCCCATAAAACTACGTACCTCATGGGCATTTTTTGGTACTGGCTAATCCATTATGGCCTTCACCTTTTCCGGGTCAATTGAAATCCCTTCTCCTGAAATGATGTGCCCAAGGTAATGGACTTTCTTCTGAAAGAAGGAACACTTTGACAATTTCCCATACAATTGATTTTCCCTTAAACAAGTCAATACTACCTTAGGTGCTTTTCATGCTCCTTTTAATTCTTGGAATATATAAGAATGTCATCAAGGAAGACTTGCACGAATTGGTCCAAATACTTCCTGAACACACCATTCATGAGGCTCATGAATACTGCTGGTGCATTGGTTAAACCAAATGGAACAACTACGAACTCATAGTGCCCTAACTGAGTTCAAAATGCAGTTTTTGAGATGTCTTCCTCCTTTATCCTCAATTGGTGGTACCCAGATCGTAGATCGATTTTTGAGAAGACCACTTCCCCCTTCATTTGATCAAATAAATCATCTATTCGAGGTATTAGGTACCTATTCTTTATCGTGGCTCTGTTTAAGTGTCTATAATATATGCATAGCCACAAGGAACCATCCTTCTTCGAGACAACAATTACTGGTGCACCCCAAGGGGAAATACTAGGTCTGATCAATCCCAAGTCTAAGAGTTCCTTTAACTGCATCTGCAACTCACAAAGCTTTGGAGTTGTCATCCTATAGGGTGTCTTAGATATTGGTTCTGCACCTGGTTTCAGACCAATGGTGAAATCAATTTCTCTTATAGGAGGTAATCTAGGCAATTCCTCTAGAAAAACATCCTTGAACTCTACCAAAACTGGATGTTGATCCAGTTAAGGTCCCTTTTGGTCACTTCCAGTCTTGACCAAATATAGTTTGCAACCTTGTCTAAGACAACGTTTTACCTTCATCATGGATATGAATCGTAGGGACACTCCCCTCTTGATTCCACAAATCTCAATTGGCCTACCTTCATCATCTAAATAGATCACCTTCTTCTTGAAATAGTCTAACAAAGCTCGATGAGCTTCTAGCCAGTCCATTCCAACAATTACATCATACATCCCCAATTCTATGACATATGCCTTCAACTTAGTCATACACACCCCGAGGTTTACCTGACATTGCTTAACACTAGGCCCTACTACTTGTTTTATTCCAGAAGCCATCTCAACTTGTTTAAAGTCATCGTGCTCATAGGCTACCAACCCACATTTTTCTAATGAAACTGGTGAAATGAAACCATCTGTAGCACCAGAGTCAAACAAAATTTTAACTTTTACTTTGTTTATCATACCTGAGCTTTCTACCATGACAGACTAGTGTTCAACTTGCTGATTGTCAACTGCGGCATAGATTCGATGGTGGCTACCTGCTCTCCCCATTGGTTCTTTTCCCTCTCTTCTATTGTTACTGGTTCGAAACTCTGGACAGTCCCACTTGTAATGAGGTCCTCCGCATCCCCAACAAGTGATGCATGGTGGACCTTGAACCGAATGTTGTGGAGTTCTCTGGAAAGAGTTTCTTCCCCTGGAACCCCTGCCCCACTTGTTGTTCCTCGCCTATGACTTTGATTTGTATGTGCCCTTGAAGCTGTGGGTGAAGTTGCACTAGAAACCATTGAAATTCCTACTGTTGGTTTTCTAGGTATAACCTTGTTTCCATATGGTGGTGGCCTCCAACTTCCCCCCCTTGGAAGGTACGAGGGGCATTCCCCATAAACCCTATTTGACGTGGAAAGATGGCTCTGCCTTCACCCTTTAAGTCTAGGTTTTCTTCGACATAACGAGCCTGTTATACAACTTCTGCAACTGAGGATGGTTTCCACATCCACACCATTGCCCTAATCTTAGGTCTCAATCCATACATAAAATGATCTGCTTGGCGCTGTTCAGTATCCATGTAGGAGACATACTTAACCAATTCCATAAATCAGATTTCATATTCTTCTATAGTACAACCTCCCTGCATCAGGGCATGGAATGCTCCTACCTATTTTTCTTCATAATATGCTGGCAGGTACTTCTTCCTGAACCTCTCCTCAAACAATTCTCAAGTTACTGCGTCTGGAGTCAGGTGTAGTTGACACTCCAAGTTACCCCACCAATTCAAAACACTATCCCTGAGTTGGAATATTTCTATTTTTTCTTTGGAATTGGAATTATAATCCCTTAGTGTGAAACACCTTCCCATCCCCTCTAACCAGGCTTCTGCATGCTCACTAACACGACCTCCTGCAAATTTTGGGAGTTTAATCTTCTGGAGCTCCCTAGTAATGTCCTCAACTAGAGGTCTTCTATCATAATCTCTAGATCCCTTGGGGTTCCCTAACCCTGATGAAGGGTGTTCCCCTTCCATTTCATTGGTTTGGCACCCTCTTAAGGTTTCATTAATTACTTCCAAGGAACGCAGGATGAGAGTCAATTCTGGTGAAGGTAATGGATTATTTGAAGGAGGTCCTTGTGAAGACTCTCCAGGCCCTTGATTTCTTCACATCCTCACCATTTTGTTTTTCTCAAAACTTGTATGATATCTAAGACTTATTAGCACTATTCCTAACCTTTTCTACCACACTTTAGATAGTCCATAGAGAAACCAAGCAATAAATCAATTCAAGTTATGCCAAGTTTTGATGCCCTAACAACTGACATGACCAAGTTTATTTTGAGAAACCAGGGTTTGATTTCCTAACTACTAGCATGATCAGGTTTATTTTGAGAAACAAGGGTTTGATGTTATAGATAATAGCATATTATTATATGTTTGCATGCAATAACAAATGTTTATCTATTGATATATTTGATATCATCAAATTGAGAATTTTTTTTTTTTTTTGAAATTTCATGAACCATTTTATTTTGTTTTTAACAAAGATTAATGGTAATCAACATCATTGTATGATTATGTAAAAGTCCCATTTATTTTATGTTAAATTATGAATTCGCATGTGAATACATTTGAAAATTATCCATTATATGGTTAATAAAATTAGAAATGTCTTTCACACAAAATGTGTATAGTTAAATCACATTTCATATAATGCAAATCAATCTCAAACGCAGCTTATCATGGAATACTCCCAGGAGAATTACAAAGACTAAATAGGTAAACTATCATGTAGCGACGTTATCAAGGATGAATAACCGCAAAACATTTTCACACAGGCCACTATTAAGAAGGCTAAAGAAGGTTAAAATGTAGGCTATGCTGTAGATATTATGCCAAATACCAACAAGGCCTGCCAATACGATGCCCTAATGAGAACATATCTACCCAAATTTAAAATTCAAGATGACCAGTGAAAATTGAAATGGGATTTCTCTTAATTCCCCAAACAGGATCAATGGGACATCATTGAAAATAGAGTAAACAAGATTTATACAGATCTATATACCTGTATATAATATATTATTTGTTCCATGATGGAATTTCTTATATACTAGATATTCCGAGTATTCTTCTCAGTATACGTACTTTTTTTATTACATAAGTAGAGGTTGTTATAGTTTTGTAACCATATTCTTAAAATTGTAACACTAAAATCACAAAAGAGGAAAAATACAACACCTACTTGGATCCTGAAAGGATCTTTTTGTTGAATTATTCTGCGTAGGATTTCTATCTAAAGCCATCAACCAAGTGATAGCATAAATTTTGAGCCAAATTGCTTGATTATAAATTTGATTCAAAATTCTTTTTGTGGGCTGTATATCTAAGTCATTTTACTCTGAATCCCATGCCTTTTTCTTGTCGAAATTGACCAGCAAAAGCAGAAAACCAAATCAGTTACCTGGAAACACAGTCAATATACTCTCCTTGATATAAATTAAGCAAAATTGTACTTTGGTCTAGAGCAATCCATGCTCAAAGAGAAGGTAAAATATAGAAGTGTCCATTCTCCTTAACAGAATTAACTGCTTTGGCTCTACTTTGCTCTACACGTCTGATAATTATTTGTGCTAATGATTCAAACCAATTATTGGATCAATGTCTGGTTTTTACTATTAACCCTCCATGATAAAAAAACAGATATCAACTTATTTCCTCTAATAACATTCAATCATTGGAACCTCCTTTAAATAATTAACTATATTTGAGAATGATATGCTGAGATTGGTTTGCATAACATTTTGAAGTTGAAATAGAATTCCATATCATCACATTTCCTTCACATAATTTCCTAACAACTGAGCCCCCAGAACCTTACTCTTTTCTTGGAAACACTTCATCTCATGCCAAAAGTGACAACCTATATTCTAAGAAGTTCAATTACACAAGACACTCCTCATCACCTTTTGTAAAGCTGTTAAAGCACCCTGTGGAGCTGCCACAATAGAACGTCGATGACTTGGAAAATAATGCCAAAACTAATCTTATCATTTTTATTCTGAATAAAAAGCCTCCTTCAGTTGTCTTAAGAATATGTACATAAACTGTATTTTATACAAAAAAGAGCAGGTCATGCATGCAGCCTCCACAAGCATTGCTAGAAATCAAAATCAGGCTGGCTATCTACCAAAATGCTCAAAGGTCTAAACCAACGTTGCAAAATATTGGCATGTTGTTCTGGTTATTTTTATGCACATGTATCCACCCTCCATCATTTTCAATATTGACTTATGAACTACTTTGAACTTGGTTTTCTTGTGGATCAGGAGTCGCCATGTGGTGGGCTGAGACAATAAAGGGTATTCATGGATTTTGAGGTTTGGACTTTGTCAATGGAATCAAGTGTTTGGCATGTTGATATACCTGAGTAGTTGATTAATCATCCTGTCACTCATCTTAATAAGGACAAACTCAGTCAACTCTTTTGGCAGAGTAACATGAAGCTAGACCCTCTTCTGTGTTATAGGGTTAAAAAAAAGCATGCATGTTCATGACAAATGAAGCCCATAATTGGTGTAGAAAACTTTAGAATTGCATGGGGAGGCCGTGGCATTTAACCCACACAAAATAAGAAACCTATGCATTCTGGTCTATCGAAAGGCCCTCATATCACCAACAAAAGGCAACTAATGTATTCTTTCACTCCCAAGGTCCACGAGTAATAACCTCAGACTTTCTCGGTAAATTGAAAGAGGAAGAAGCCCATAATTGGGCTCCTGTTATGAATGCAACACCATATATAATAATATAATATATATATGTGTGTGTGTGTGTGTGTGTGTGCATATATACATATGAGCTTGTAGATCTCTTTTACCCAATGCCTAATAACAGTTTTGGGTTGGCCTCTACCTACAAAATATCCCAAATTTTTTGTTCCTTAAATGGAATTATGGAACACGTGCCTTTTTCCTATTTAGTGGTAATGATATCATTGGGAGGTTCTTCAGAATCAGGATTACATTGTGGTAGACCTTGCCTTGAACTTCCTCGGTGCTTTGAGCTGCATAATTTCTATTATCAGGGTTGCAATGAATATTCTACCAGGCAGAGGGGATTGTATTTATGATTCCATAAGGCCTTGTGTAGAAGCCAATGGGCCAGTTTGGCCAGCTAAGGCTCAATGAATATGGGCAAGATAGTGAGTGAATGTGACAGAGATACATTATTCAAATTAAAGAGAAACGTAAACACTTTAGAGTTTCTCATTTGCAATCTCCCTGCAATAGTTAGCCACGGATAATACCAATTTTGAAGATGTGTCAAAGCCTAGATTTTGAAGGTAATAAATCCGCTATTGAATATTGAGAAAAAAAAAACAGCAACCCAAAAGAGACAGTTTCTAGCACTCATATAGAGATTTGTGGGCTCAAGTTGAATATGAAGCAGTAACTTTTATGAGGAGTAGGTGGATTTGGAAAAGGGTGAACTTTCACCTGCAATCACCATCATGGACACTGGCAAGACATATCCAAGCAAGTTGTAACAATTTCCAGTGTGACAATAACTATCTTCTCAGCCCAAAGGACATCAGGGGGCCCAAATTTATTGTCTAGATCACAGTTGAATATAGATGAGACATCTTTTGTTGCTTCCCCTGAATCTAAAGGTGACAAAGAAGCAGCAAGCTAAGAAAATATTGTTTCCAGCACACTGTCTGGCGATGATGAAATCAATATGTGAAAATATATTCCTTGGCCTCTATTTAAAGATGACGAAGCAGCTTTGAATGAAAACATTTCCAGCTTCCATTCGAAAGTGATGAAACCAGCATTGGAAAGGAAGTTTGCAGTCTTCCTGTTGAGAAAGATCACCAAGTTCTCGAAAAGGGAATGCTTGCAATTTAGGTTGGCATTATGGATATAACTGGGAAATTTTGTTTGCACAAATAGATATTGTTTCTAACCCTCAGACTAACCAAATCAAATCTGGTAGCAGTGGTAATCAAACTATTATTAAAGAAGGTGGTCGATTGGCTTTCAACATATACATCTGTAGGACCTGTCGAAGGAGGAGTTTACTGTGGAGATTGTTGTCAAGGCAGGAGTTTGCATGTGCAATATGGGAAGAGATGGACATTTGTGTTTCTGTGGCTTTGCTTTCTATCCGAGGACTTGGCAGAATAGATTGTTGTCGCAGCAGGAGTCTGCAGAGGATATTGTTGTAGCGAGTAATTGCAGTGGAAGCAGGAAATTGCTATATGAAAGAGGAATTTGAGGATTCTGATATTTAAATATCAATTGGGTTTCAAAGTGTTAGAAACCCACAAGATGAGAGGAAAAAAAACATAACAACAATATATATGCATGCGGTGAATGCTAGAATTCTATAGGTAGCGGGTGTGCAAGCAGCTGTCCCATTTACAAATCCTCAGATGGACAGACATTAGCTAAGTAGAGTGTCGCCAAACATACATTCAATCTGAGATCAATTTATGGGGACCTTTGCAAAGATATTACAAAAAGGGTATTCTATAATGAGGGCAGTAAGAGGGTATTCATCATCAGGCATAGCAACTATGTGTGTGGTATTTCCTGCATGTGTTGCCCTGCTGCTGAGTGATGGGGTAAATGGACAACTAATTTCCGACTGGGTGTCTGAGCTGAGCTCCTCAAGGGATGGATGGTTTGATCTCGGGATTGAATCCTCCTCTGCAACCAAAATTTGTGATGAAGAAAGCTAGGGAGAGTGTGGTGCTACTGTTGATGAGGAAAATGAAAATTTAGGCCATGGGAGGCCTATGAGGCGAATCCGATATTACATCAGTTATGGGGCCTTAGCCGTGAATCAAATCCAGTGTCCTCCACGATCTGGGAGATCGTATTACACTCGCAACTGTTACAAAACCACAAAGCATGCATTGCAATCATTCGCTGCTTTAGAGACACTAGCTAATAAGCTAAACAAGGTCCTCAATATGTGGCTCGATCAACTTCTTGGGTTGTATGCTTTGCACTAAAATATATGCATGCATTTTCTCTCTGATGATTTGCTATGTTATTTTTTTATCACAATGGGTGATATATTGTTTGTTTGCAACTGACAGGGTCTCGAATTTTGCATTGTGATTTTCAATTGAAATGTTGAAATATAGTCATTGTAAACATCCTTAAAATGTGTCTAAATTTATTTCAATAAAAATATCCATGGAAATGTCATAGAGATAATTATCACCGTTTAGCTCCTACTTTAGGAGTATGGCTCATCTACCATATACCTATTTTGGACACTTTTGATTTTCTAATTTTCTAGATTTTCAACTATTTAGTAAGAAATTTAATTATGGAACATCTATTTAGTGGGCTTTGGGTCCAGATTTTGAACCAAAGCTCTGATACCATGTGTAAGAGCCCTATCCTAGGGTCTACTAACTTCTAATTTCTCCTTAAATTCAATGCGATAAGAGGTGATAACTTATCTACTTACATGGTTTTTAAACAAATAAAATTGTATCATTTACATTATAATCAACATAAATTAAGGTGAATATTTCATTCTAATTAACTTTACAAGAGTAGTCTATGGAGGAATACCTGTACTGGTGGCTGATGGAGATACCTTTATCTTGCTGCTCTTGCTGAACGCTCCTCTTTACGGACCCAACCGAATTTACCTCCCAGCCAACTAGGAAATAATCCCTAGCCCAAGAAACCTCCACAGGTTCCCTAGCCGTCTGAGCCCAAGTCCAACCATATGTAGTGTGTACGTCCAAATGAAAGATCCAAACCGAGATAACAATACTTCCCTCCTCTCAACAACCCAAGAAACCTCCACAGGTTCCTAAGGTCTCCAAAAACACAACAAGTCCAAACAATCACAACCAACCCCCACAATCATAAGAAAAAACCCCAACCCCCTTTTCTTCCTTCCACCTTCCCTTTTTATACCCCCTTTCCTTCTCCATCTCAACCACCTCTCATTAATGTCATTAACTTCTCATCCATCCTTACAATTGACTTCTCTTCTCCCAAGTAAAGCTGGGTACATTTGGAAATGTGACATGAATATAAAATTGGGAATTTAATGGGAAAGGAACATGTCTTCTCCCAAGTAAATCTTAAAAGTACATTTGGGAATGTGAGGTGAATATATACATTGATAATTAAATGGAGAGGACTATGTCTTCTCCCAAGTAAATGTGAGAGTACATTGGGGAATGTGAGATGTAATTACATGGAGAGGACCATGTCTTCTCCTTATTAAATGTGATGGTACATTGGGTAATGTGAAAT
>APFE030395027.1:0-15006 GCA_000404065.3 Pinus taeda
AAACATAGTAAATTACTCCGTAATGGCTTTCCTCGTCATTTTTAATACTAATAAAAATCTTCGCTATATCCCTGGCAACTTTGTAAAAATATTCTCTTAATAAAAAGTCAAAGAAAACTTCATATGGATGATCCAATTAAATACTTCCTGTTCAATATTTATCTAGTTTCTAAAATTTCTTATAACATGCTACAGCCTTAGAGCGTTTCCATTGCAACATGTGGTGCAATTGCTAGTTATTATATTTATTCACTTACTTTCTTGCATAGTTGCATCTCATTATAGTTGTCTACTTTAAACTTTCTTGCATAGTTTATAGTTGTATTTCTCATATGAAATTAAATCGTTAAAAACACAATGTTTTACTTCTTAAATTAGAGATTCAAAAAACAAGATCTCCCTCATCTAATTTACGATGTGTAGCTACCAAATTAACATAAAAATAAACAATGAAATACTAATTTACAAATCTTTCACAAATAAAAACAATTCTAAGCTTCAACTTGAGCTTATACAACCATTTATTTTTCCAACCTTTATTCATACATTAATGTCTCTTCCTACAAAAATTTGTTTGGAAATAACTTATCTATAATTAAAAAAAAAAAAAAAACAGAAATAAGTCTATGCCGCCGTTATCCACACATTAACATGCTCCCTTCTGCAACGAAGGGCTAAGGAATAAAAATGGCAATAAGAAAAAATAAAAAATAAAAAAATAAACCATTTACTGTTTAGAGTACCAAAAAGTAGGAACAAACTGTTGATAATAGTATCAAAAAATGCGTGGGCAGAAATTGAAACATCATATAAACAATTTTTTACTGTTGCATTCACTGCAACACTGACCGGACACTGACTGGTCGGTGGAGTGGTGAATGTCTTTGTTTACGCCCCTGCGGTTAGAAAAGATCTCCATGAATATCAAAGAAACAAATTACAAAAAAATGACTTATGAATATGTAATTTCAAGAAACAAATTACAAGAAAAACGACTTCTGCCATATTCATAGGTTGGCGTTATTTTTTAAGGTAGCAAAATTGGCATTTCCCTTTGTTCGAATCAAATTAATTTGGGGAAGAAAATTTAAAAATATGTGTGAATTCAGTAAATATATGTAGAAAGACAGACCGAGGTGGATAAACAGCAACCACCATTAACAGCACTCTAACTCTAACTTTGCTAGCTTTTCCTGAAAGAACTTATATCAGATTAGGTTTAATATACAGGAATTGAACACTCCATGCAGCAGACGAACAATAAGCACCAGCTTTAAGCCCACGCTTATTTTGGGCAATGCGGGTACCCCCTGTTTTACGCCGTCGCTCATTTTGGGCAACCAATTTTGTATAGCTTGTCAGTGTCTTTGAGAACGAATCGACCAGAAACGCCCTAAAGAAAGGCGCACGTAGAGTCCAACTCTTGCCAGATGCCACTGCCGGCTGTTGTGCTGCGTAACGTAATGTATGAATTCAGTAAATATATGTACAAAGAGGGAGGTGGATATACAGCAACCACCATAACATCACTCTTACTTTGTTCGCTGTTCCTGAAAAGATTATAACAGAGATTAGGTTTAATAAACAGGAATTGAACACTCCATGCAGCAAAGCAGAGTAACAATAAGCACCAGAGGTTACACAGCATTTAACCACGATTATTTCGATGTAGAAGGCGTGCAGAGTTTTTGCGCTTCTCTTTTCTTAATCCCGGAGGATTAATTGAACAGAATTTAGGGACGTTGCGGCAGATAGTTGAACCAGTCATCGCGCTTCCTTATCATCAGGTCTTCCATCTGTTAAAATAATAATATCATATCATAGGATAGAATGCATATAGAAGAAAGACAGAAAAGCGAATAAACTCAGGCATGCATATTTACCCTAACTTCAACGTTAGGTGAATCTCGCAGACTCTCCGCTACTAGAGAGCAATTGATGTGCTCAATATTTGCTAGCTGCATCATGCATTTATCCATCCACGTGCATATATATATTAGTTCCAATACCATTATTGATTTCGTAAATGTATGGTAATATAATGCAGTAATTACTTAAGATACTCACACTGGGAAATGTGATGATGTGTGAAATGGGTACCCAGCCCTCTGCATCCATATTCTGTTTCAGAAATTTATCTTCCCTTAGGTTTTCTGGGCTAAACCAGTAATGCACTGGGAACTGTATCATTTTCTCCAGCGAGAGTCCTGTTAACTCTGGGGTAAGAGCAACTCCTTTTGATGGACGCGTTTCTGACTGATAGTGTTGAGGCCGGGTAAGTCCCTCTTCCTGATGATCATGATGAGGAAGAGGTGGGGGAAACCCCTCCGACGCACATTCACGAATTGGAGTACTAGCCGGAACAGGTGGAGAAGAAATACTATTATACAGACCATGACCATATACAGGAGCCGCATGAGGAGGGGGAACAAAAGTAGGTGGATATGAAATACAAGTATTGTATGGAACCTGACCGTGACCATACGCTTGATAAGGAAGGGGGGCAAGAATTTGACGTCCAAAACTTGTGTGCGCTGGTCTAGGCATTAATGTCATCTGTACTTGTACTTGATGTCGCGATGAATCTGCATACAAAGAAAGTAATACAATACACAGTTTCATGTCCCGATGGATCTGCATAGAAAGAAAGTAATACAATACACAACTTTGTTTCATGTCCGGATGGATCTGCATACAAAGAAAGTAATACAATACACAACTTTGCTGCATGTCGTGATGGATCTGCATACAAAGAAAGTAATACAATACACAACTTTGCGTATTGCCGCGATGGATCTGCGATGGATGTTTGCTGATGTGTATGCAGGGATTGGCAAAACAATACACAACTTTCCATAGAAAAGCAATACATTACATTACATTGTATTTGTCGTGGTTGAAGAGATCGCGTCCCCGGCCCTCGAGGTGGATGCTGTCGCAGTCTCCTGTCTCCTTGTGGAAATTGATTTCCGTACGCAGCATTAGCCTCCTGTTGAAGAGATCGCGGCCAGACCCTTGCCTTTGCCCTTCCCTTCGAGGTGGAAGCTGTCGCAGTCTCCCGTCTCTTTGTGGAAATTGATTTTCATCCGCAGCATTAGCCATCTCTTTTCTAATATTTTTGTAAAAAAAATTCGGGTCTGTAATTTATTTTTCTCTGCCACTTTATTGTTATTTATATCTCAATTCAAAACCGAAACTCACACAGATAATTTGAATACGTATATCCCATAATATCCCAATATTATAGGGTAAATGTCCCCCAATTGACCCCTTTGGCATTGAATTGCGTGCCATTATATTTTTCACTTAAGGAACTTGTGGATTCATGGATTATAGGGTAAATGTCCCCCCAATTGACCCCTTTGGTATTGAATTGTCTGCACTACATTATACTTTTTATTTAGGGAAACCCACTTATGGATAAAACAAACCCATAAGGCTCATGCCATGGATACTTATAACTCATACACCTCATAACATAGATTCTCAAAATTAGGAAACCCACTTGTGGATAAAACAAGCCCATAAGGCTCATGCCATGGATACTTATAACTCATACACCTTATAACATGGATTCTCAAAATTATAATATATATATATATATATATATATTATTTTTTAAAAATATTATTATTTTCGTTTTTATATTTAAATTTTTTATATTAAAATACCATAGATACCCACAACCATAATGCTCATACCATGGATACTCACAGTGCATTATAATTAAAATAAAATAAAATAACAAATAAAGTTCACTTCTCCATTTTGTAAATGATAGATTTTTAGAGGCATAATGATTTTTTTTTTTGCTAATATTTTTATTATTATTCTTTTAAATGATGGAAATAATTTTTTTTCTCTATATAAATTAGGAGATTTTAGTTTTTTTTTCTCTAAGTAAATTTTAAGATTTAATATTAAAATTCAAAATTTTTAAAAATAAAGTGAGAAATTATTATAATAGTATATTTAGTCTAGAAAGTTAGCTCAATTGGTCCACATCTCATTGCTAAAACACTTAGAAACCATTATAATAATATATATTTAAACATCACGGTTAACTTAATTGGTCTAAGTCCCATTGTTAAAGCACCTTGTCCTTGTCATTGGAGGTCACGAGATTGGTCTACTTCTCATTGTTAAAGCACTTAGAAATCATTATAATAATATATATTTAACTGTGATGGTTAGCTTAATTGGTCCAAGTCCCATTGCTAAAGCACCTTGTCCTTGTTATTAGGGGTCATTTCTCCTCAATGCCCTCAGGGTTAGGCTTCTCTCATCCACCCTAAAAACATAATTGACAAATATATTATTATTATTTATAATTATCCCTTTAATTTCTAAAGGGTAAAAGAACTAAATTCATAGATATCATCGCTAACTTGTAAAGATGGATTTTACTCTGGATCTACCAAGTGTCAAGATGGATCAAATATCCTGATATGTAACCTCGCATAGAGTGAAAAAAGATTTGATTCCTTGCTTTAAATAGGCCTTCCAAGTGCCAAGATGGATCAAATATCCTGATATTCAACCTCGCATAGAGTGAAAAAAGATTTGATTCCTTGCTTTAAATAGGACTACCAAATGTCAAGATGGATCAAATATCCTGATATGCAACCTCCAAAAGAGTGAAAAAAGATTTGATTCCTTGCTTTAAATAGGCTACAATCCACGTAAAATACTATGGGTTAATACCATTGGTTCTCAATACCATGGGTCAATACCATGTGCCATCTTCATTTTTATTAATATTAATATTAGGGTTAATGATGTTTTTTTGCATGGTATTAATAATAATTGCCCATAGGTTTCACCTAAATAAAACATCATTTTTGAGTGTTCGTAAATATAAAGTGAATTATGGAGTAAATATAAAAAAAATGTGTTATTTATTTACCATACATCTAGTTGATTTATATTTTTATTAACTTACCATACCTCTTTTATAAATATGGTATTTCAGCCATGATATTAAAATGATATCTTGCCCATAGGCTTCACCTAAATAAAACCTCTTCTTTGAGTCCTTTTTAAATATAAAGAGGTTTATGGACTAAATATAAAAAGGGCTTTTATATTTTAAATTTATATTGTGTTTATACATAACAATAATTAGATTGATTTAGAATAGGGTTGACATTAAATTAAAAGTGTTAAATGTTAAACATTACAAGTTAAATGTTTACATTTACATTTACATGTTTATGTTTGTTTACATGTTTATGTGAGATCTAACCCCGATACTGGGTTATTCCGCTCAATAAAGTGAGAAATTACTATAACAATATATTTAGCCTAGAAAGTTTGATCAATTGGTCCACATCTCATTGCTAATACACTTAGAAACCATTATAATAATGTATATTTAACCCTGACATTGTCCTTGTCATTGGGAGGTCACAAGATTGGTTACACATGTCATTCTTAAAGCACTTAGAAACCATTATAATAATATATATTTAACCATGACTGTCAGATTAATTGGTCTAATTGGTCCAAATCCCATTTCTAAAGCACCTTGTCCTTGTCATTGGGAGTTCGCAGGGTCATTTATATTTTTAAAATTAGTATAAAGGTCTTATTTTAATATTTTAATTTAAGAACATTTCAATCACTTTTAAATAAATTTAGCCATGTTACCCAAAATTGGAGATGCAACTGTATTTCTAACATCATATAAATTATTTAAACCTATAAAAGCTAAGAAAAATAGTATGGCAATATTGTGTCCTTTGAGAGAAGCTCCTAAAAGAAATTGCAAAAGCATCCCTATGATATAAATGAGTCTATCTATTGCCATAGATTTGAATTCCCTATGTGTATGTATGTAGGGTTTATAAAATAATACGATGAATAAAAAATATTTTTAATTTAAAAAATATATGATAAATTGAAAAACATGTAGTATATGTTTTTATATATTCAATATTAATCTAATACAACATAAATAAAAACATAATTAATATGATAGGGTGGAGTGCCTTTTTGGACAATGGAAAATAACGTTAGGGTTCTGCTCTACAATGTTGAAGCATCCACATCTGAGCTTATGCTTTCTATTGGAGAAATGTGTAGCTAGTTTCTAGTGAATCGATGGGCGTCAATGGTGGACAAATGAGCTAGGAGAGAAGCCTTCACAGAGATTCATTTGTTTCAAAGTAGCAGGAAAGATCTTCATAATGTAGAAAGTGGGGTCTCGAACTCTGGTTTTTTTCTCTCAAGCAGGACTTGTTATTCGCAAGATCTTACATGCTTATGACCATATCTATCATTTCATTGGTTTTTGTTCAATTCCCATGGTGTTCAGGGATGTGGGGTTTGTTCAATGATTATGTTTATCTCTATTAGTAGATCGAGGTGTGGAAAAAGTTGGGGTAGCTCAAACAATATGGCATATGGAGACTATCACTCCAAAATCAACAAGATCTACACAAGATATGGTAATCAATAGTGAAAACTATATTCAATTTCATATTTTTATCGAGTCTTAGAGGGACGACTTTTGTTCACTAGATTCGAGGTTTGGATCTAGTAAGAAGTCTGAATCAGATGATCCAAAAGAGTATGATAATACCAGTATTGTTCCAAGTCTTGGAATACGCTTGAAACGTACTCGAAGACATTCAATGAATAGAAGATTATGGTGTGACAAAATATTCAAAAATAATTTTTAATTTGAGCATGCATGGAGGTTCTAGAAACCCAAATCCTAATTGAACCACATCCTTCAAGAATGCACTCAAAGGGAAGGTTTTCGCAGAAGTAGATCAATCTCAAAATATGTCGTGTCCTTATTTATAGAGAAAATGGACAAGGTTCCAGAAATGAACATCAAAACCCTAGAGGTTAAAACTTTTTATGATAATCTATAATCCACAATAGTAATATGTCAATTTAATGGTTTCTATCCAAATCCATGAGACTTGTATGAGTGTGTATACTCTTCATGAACAACAAAGTGTGATATCTAATTGTGTTCTAAATGGTTTTTCATAGTACAATGAGAGATTAAGCAAGATATTGAGTTTTTTTTCTAAAATTGAAATTTGAAAGTCTCGCTTATTTGAAATTTGAAATTCATTCATACTACCTTCCATGAATAATATATAATGAATTTAATGTTATGAAACTCCTTGGACAAGGTCATAATCTGAATTTATGGTTAGTCTAGAACTAGTGGCACTTCATTGATCCAAGTGTGAAGTGTCTTATGTCAAGGACCAATGAAGATAAAACAATTGGTGATTTTAGAGAACTAGGGAAAATATTGGAAAAAGAGATTTCATTCTTTTTAAATATTAAATTCAATTTATCTTATAAAATAAGTGTTGCTTCTTGTAGTTTTAGGCTTAGTTTTTCAGGCATTCAATTGAGGAAGGCATGATTAGATTTTCCTTAATAGATACCACAATGAAGTCCTATATGAAAAACCTCTACACTTATATTTCAATTTCGAGGCCTCATCTAGGATATTTGTATAATTTAAATGCTTTGTTCAACGCTTGTTTATCATACTTTTAAAAGAACTCAAAGGATATCCTTGTATGCACCAACTAACATTTAATGATGAGACATATATTCAAAGTTGCTATCTTTTTAAGCTAAGATAGGAGAAAAAAATTGAGTATTTTCAGAATATAATTTTACTTTCCTCTCCTCAATATTGCTATGTCCATTATCATTATGTACAAACTAATTTATGTCATACAAAAACATGGGATGACAAGAAAGGACTAGCTTATCGATCCATGCTAAAATATTTCCTTAATCATATTATCTCAGCTACTACAACCATGGAAGTTGTATATTCCATGTATGCACCATCCGATTTTCCGAGTTTTTCTTTAATAATTAATTTTGGTAACTAACCTGATGTCCATCTATGTAAGCATAGATAGAGAGGTTGGCTTGAGAAATCATGTAAGAAGGCTTTGATAATCTACAATCAGGATAAGAGTTTCCTTGAAAGACCCTAAAATCGTCAATCAATCACTAGGAGCCAAAACTTGGTGGTTGAGGCTTAAAAGCCAAAAAGCTTTAGGGAGAAAAGTATGGAAAGAAAAATACATGCCGGGAATATTTGATAGTCTTCTAATTTTGATGGGGGCTGGAATTGAGGGATCTCATCTTTGGAATTCAGCCTAGAAGAATAAATACTTGATTCAATCTCACAATTTTTTGGGAAATCATGGATGGAAATTTAGCCCTCTTTTGGGAGGATTCTTAGTAGAAATGATCGAAATTGGAAAATGGAGAGTTGAATGAGTGGAAACCTTGTTTGATATCGCAATATGGAGTAGTGGTCCAACAATTTTGGGTGCAACCTCAATCTCAAAAACAATGAATGTTGTAACAGCCCGTGGTTAAGTTTCCATGTAAATAAAATAAGACCAAGGTCATGGGTTGGGGTGGATATGGTTTTCTCTAGGAAGCCCTTGATAGGTGGTTGGAGACAGACAAATGTCTCAAAGTGTGGTGAAGGAATTCTGAGGTATCTAATATTGTTTTGGTTTTGTGATCTCTTGACTAGTTTTGGAAAGATCACGATAGTTTGAGGGTGGAAGTGATTTAACCTCTAGATTCCCTT
Source organism: Pinus taeda (assembly GCA_000404065.3). Taxonomy (NCBI): domain Eukaryota; kingdom Viridiplantae; phylum Streptophyta; class Pinopsida; order Pinales; family Pinaceae; genus Pinus; species Pinus taeda. The sequence goes on from APFE030395027.1 coordinate 8,597, forward strand.
GGTTGTTTATGTCTCAATTTGTCCCATGATATCCCACATACATGCTTGCAATATGACACAAGGGTGATTGCCTGAAAGAAATATTTGGTTCAACTTAATCTATGGTCATGTGGTATGTGGAAGTCCTTGACTTTGTTGCCTTTCGCATAAGTTAATAAGAGCTATTTTTTATTGTACTCTATGAGTATTTATACTTTCTACTATGTGGCTTTGATGGTTGTTTTTTCATGGTTAATATTATGATTATATGTTGGTTATAAGCATGGTTATATAATATGTTCTAGTTATGGCTCTTGTTCATGATTTGATAATTTAATGAATGGTTGATGAATGCATGGGATAACAAATGTTTCTACAACTACTTGAGAGGGAATTAGGCCTTCTTGATGATTCACAGCTAAAGAAAAAATATTGACACTCATATATGCATTCATGACCTATAACTTAAATGTTTACCATGTGTTTGACGAAATTCCTAGTATATTCTCATTTATCTAAGTCAAGTTTTTGACTCAAGTTTATATGTTTATCCTTGTCATTATGTCATTTATCCTTCTTAGAAGTTACAAGAAATCTTGGACAGTGGTCTAGAGCTTGGCCTAGAAAGGTGGCTCAGATCTTGGGACCGCACCTTTTTAACTAAGCAAGTTGGGTCATAGTGGCATGGAGACAGTGGTGTGCATGCAATTGGAGGCCTATAATTGCACCTAGGCCTTGTCATGAATCCAATTGGGGGTTAAGTTGTGACAAAAGTAGCCCGAGCTCAGGTTTTGGTCACCTAGGGTGGTCCTTTAGCCCCTTGATTGTCTTGTAGCCCTGAAGGATGCTGCTATGTGTTCCGTTTGTCAGCCCCACTTCCATAACTAAAGCTTGGAGGTCGAGTCATATCATAGTAACTCTTTATCTCATGTTTACACTGGCAGGCCAGTGAAATTGGGTAAATATGGGAGGGAGGCATTACAATGGTAGTGGGTGAAGTGCACACAGTGGCTTGTGAATATAGATTATAAACGTAGGAAGCCATCACAATATAATTGGAAAAAAAAGAATTAAAGTCCAATCTGGGAAAGATATCCTCTCATAAGGGCATTGGCCTAAAGGATCTTTCATCTTAAAGGAGGCTTATAGATTAGTAGTTGGTAGAAAAGGAAACCCCAACAAAAGTAAATGGAAAAAGCTATGGGACTCCAAAATTTGGCCCAATTCTTTGGTTTCTCATGAAAAAAAAATTAACCTGGGAAATCTGCAAAATAAGGGTTTTCAAAGTTTAGCAAGATGTAGCCTCTATTGGGAAAGCATAGAAACAATTGAGCATCTACCTAACAATTATAGATTGGCATTAGAAATATGGTATGGATTGGACATAATTTTCAAACAATCAAACTGGAATAGAACCAATATTCATTCAACACTTAAAGAATGGGACTTTGGACCTTTTACAAGTGCTATAGTGAATAGAGCATGGAAACTTCTCCTAAAATTTATAATGTGGCAACCACCTCCTGCTAGCTTCTTAAAGTTAAACTTTGATGGGGCCTCTATGGGTGATCTTGGCCTTGCTAGTTTTGAAGGGATATTTAGAGATGATAATGGACACATTATTCACATTTATGTTGGAAATATAGGAATTGATACTAATAATATGGTAGAACTCTCATCCCTAGAGCAAGGCCCGATAATAGCCAAACATCTTAATTATCAAAAATTGTAATTGAAGGGGATTCTAAAACTATTGTTCTAATGATAAAAAAAAACTACAAAATGGATCTAATTCCCCCAAGGTCTCTAATGATTAGAGACTAATGGCAGGCTTAATTAGAATCAAAGTCCTCTTAAAATTAATAGTAGCCCCTATACTATTACATATACAAATAACTAGAAATAAGTTGGAAGAAAAACTAGCCAACAAAGGTTTGCACTATAAAGAAGATATGCTGGAAAAAAAATTGGCTTCATCCTCTTCTTGACGCACTAAGAAACATATGCAAAGAAATTTTGTAAATGGACAAAGCTCCCCAATGTGGGCGCACATCTAGTGGGCCAACCCCCTTGCATTGACATGATGGGAATCTATTTAATATGGGTGGTAGTCATCCCATCAAATTGCACTATGCATGGCCTAACATACAACTACACCTATATGGTAATTTGGTTAGTTCGTGGGAAGGAATTTTAATGATTACCTTCATTGCATGGGAGTCCGGTGAAGGATAATTTGTTCTAAATTCTGAATGTAGGAGCACTCAGGAAATGATTATGGTGATTAATGGGGAGGCAATAGAATATCATGACAGAGGATGGAGTGATGGAGATATCAAAGGGAAGGTTGAAGCTCTCGTTGCAATTTATTATGCTCCATGCCACTATTTCTTGTGGGCACTCCTCGCATTTTACAATCATGTTATTTTTCAAATATTGTAGTGTTGGAAGGAAGGAAACTCAATGTTAATACTGCAATAAAATTGTCGTTGCATGTAGGATTGCAATATTTTTAGCTAGAAAATACTCACTCTAGGGTACACCACCTCTAGTTTGTTGCAAAATTGATGAAGGAGTCTCATGTTTATTGTAATTGTAATGTTTGTTCTGTACAACACTTTATTTGTAGACATGTTTCTACCAGTGTTTTACAAGAGTTGTGGATGAATCATCTTCTATATATTTATCCCCTATCTGGGACTTCTAATTCTAGGTGTGTTTTTTATGGCTTGAATTTGAGATTTTTTTCCCTTCATTTTATCCCCTACCTCCAATGTCTCTTTTTCAGGAGTGCCCTACTGATTGTTAAGTTGGGTTATTATTATTTAATCTCTTAGTCACTCTCCTTGCCACCCCTCCTACAGTACCTACTATCCCTCTTTCACCTCTCCTACCTATCTAAGCTCCATCTTTGATTTCACCTTCCATCCCCAGGATCATAGACTCAGTTCATACCCTCTTTGGTGTCCCTAGATCATGGCAAGATGTTGCCTCTTCTCTTCTCACCATGGAGGTAGAAGAGCACGACTTAGTCCCACCCTTGCCCCTAACCTTGCTTCCCCCTCTATTGGCTAAACCAAAGCCCACTCAACAACTTGAGATTCTATGACCCAAGACAAAGAAATTATCCTTGGAGTGGTCCAGAGACTAATATTTTATGTGGAAGAAAAAGTCTAAGAAGATAGAAGGTTTATTCTAAATAGGTAATGGATACTTAGCGTGAGAAACTCTACTAGAGCATGCACCTCCTCTTACATGCAAACCATTAATATTTAATAGCATATTAAAACTCTCATGGGAAGAGTTCTTATTGACAGAGTAGATTCGTAGTAGGAAATGACCATCTACATGGAAAAACTAATGGAAAAGGTTGATAGACTTAGGAAAGTCTCCATTCTAACAAAAACATTGGCAAACTTTGAATTCTCCTTGAACAGTGGCAATGAGCTCCATCCACTGACTTTGGTGGTCTCCCAACTGAATGATGAAGTGATCCAAATCATTCAAGAAGAATTCTATGATAATGTAGTCATTGTCATCTTTGTCAAATCATGGTTTATTTTGGTTTTTGGTTTTACATCCATTTTGAGAGACAATTTGTTATACTATAAAATACATAACTTTAAAATTTTGAACTTATGCTATTGGTTTAGTTCCCCAAGTAGCAAACTAATAGCTAACAATATGGATACATTTTAGCTTTTTAAAAATGAATATTTAAATTACTATATAGTGTTTTTTTGCACAACTTCACTTACAAAATAGCTCATACATCTTAAATGTTTATAATATATGCTAATTGAATATGTATATAGGTTGTTCAAAAACATATGTGAATAATGATTCATATAGGTTATAAATTATGTGCTTATAAAATGGTAAAATATAATAAGTTTATATACATGTTAAATGGTTATAATGTATGCTAATTGAATAAGTATGTGGGTTGCTCAAAAGTATAATAATTCATATAAATTATAAATTATGTGTTTATAAAATGGTTATATAAATAATATATATTTTAATTTTTTATTTAACTAATATTAATAAATGAATATATAAAATTATATATAAAATTGACATTTTTAATTTAATTAAAATTAATAATAATATATAAAATATGTAAAAATATTAAATTAGAAAAAAAATTGAATACATTAAAATAAAACTACATATTATAATTAATTAATTGTTGAAGTGTAAAATATGTAAAAGTTAATAGAGTAACTAAAAGCATAAACTCTTAAAAAATACCATAATTGTAGGAATATGTTACGTTAATATTTTAAACACACAAAGAGGTAATTTTATAAACATAGAAACTACTTCTAAATTGGATTTTTTTTTGTTAATTAATTGGAGACTAATGAAAATTATTATGCTGTAAGGCGTTCCCTCTGAAATGAATTCCCCTCCCTGCCCTCGTGTCATCTCTCCCCTCCGTCTGATGAATCGTTAGATGATTGGAGTGTTTCCAGCCGTTGATTGAACATGCCCAGTTGATTGAACATGCCAAATCCTTGCCATCTTTCTCGAATGTGACATAATCGAGTTTTGAGGTGTGGGCGTTGGTGTACGTGTTGGGCATGCATCTTACCCTTCCATTACCATGGTTAATGAACTCATCCAGTTGCAACTCATCATCTTGGCTAGGAAGAGTTGTCGAAGAACCTGTTTCTTACAAAGTACCTTTCATTGGAATTGCTTTGGAATTGCAGGCAGCATTTTCTGTCATGAATGAAGGAATAAGTTACAAGAAACACCATGCTCACCTCTTACATACTTGATTTTGATGGATATTTTGAATTTTTTAAGACCTGGTTGTTTCTTCGAATCTTTATTCAAAGTTTTAGTTTGGCTCCATGGCGCTCGTAACTCCGTTGGAGGAAAGGCTCTGAGGATTGATGGATATGTCAATTTTTTTCAGACTTGGTTATTTCTTTGAATCTTTATTCAAAGTTTTAGTTTGGCTCCATGGCGCTCATAACCCCGCTGGAGGAATGGCTCTTAGGAGGCAGAACACCACCAAGTTAGTGGTTACCTCCATTTGGGTTCTGCAAAGACTTATAAGGCTTTCATTCTTGACCTTTAGGGTTTCGACCAATAAATTTTAGGGTTTTAACGTTAGGGCTTTTAATGTTTCAGGTTGCTCGTAAGTGTGTTCCACTTCCATTTCCTTCTGGCCATAAAAATGGATTTGTTTATGATATGAGTGCGTATGGATGGATAGAATTGATGGGAATGTACCTCTACTGAAAAAGAGGTCCCATGGATTCCCTATTTTTGCTCGGTGCACATGGATACTTTGGCCCATTATGTGCTTTCTATATGGTTTTAGATATACAGTTTTGATAGTTTGTATCTGTTGAATGTTGTAGCAATTAATATTTGTATATACATAGAATGCTGAACATGGAGACATTTGAAAAGGGATATCTTGAATATTTTGAACATCGAACTATGTACTAGTTTTCCTAAGAAAATAGCCTCCTGTTTTAACTAAGGTTTTCACAATTCTGAAGTTAATTTGTGCAGATCAACTCCAGGACGGTAGCCATTGCCGTCACGGAGGACTTAGATGCACCAGGGGAGGAAGACAACTGAAATGAAATGAGCTGCAAAATACAAATGTCAGAGTTGTGAGGGGAGGTCGAAAGGATCTGATCAACCATCCACGAGGACGAATGCCTAGAATCAAAGCTTGAGGAGGTTAATTCGGCCATGAGAAGCTGGATCACGGATGGGTTTGGCCTGCATGGGGGCTAGGGCAGAACCCTAGCCGTCGCCATTTCGTCATGCAGCACGAGCTCCATTCCTTATCCTTCCAATGCATTCGAGTTCTTACTAAAGATTATGGAGGCCCTATTGGAAATTTAGGTTCCACTCTAGGTTCTAATTAGGATGTGATGGCCCTTTTCTCCACCTTCTACTACTTTTTTGCATCATAAGTAAATAGTTTCACAATAAATCTAGGATGCTTTTGCATCATAAGAAATTATTTTAATCATAAATCCAGGATATCATTTTTTTTAAACATATGGTTTTGTTGCAGCGAAAATTTTTGAAGCATGACCGAGAAAAGGAAAACAAAAATAAAGAATTTGTAAAATTAACTACCAGACATACAATCATGTTGATATTGGTGCTACTTGTGATGTTCTCTAAATCCATTTCCCTACCACCTGTTTGCATAGATCAGTGGTCCCAGTTTATTCTATGGAGCCTAGACTAGGAATTGAATTGCATGTACTATATACCACGAATTTCATTGGATCATTCCCACAACTCCTAAGGCGAAAACAATCCCTCCATAAATTTATAGAACTGATAGCCTCCACCTGCAACACTGATTCTTTGGCAGTTTTTACTTTGCTTGGTCCAATCATCACAACCTACTAGACGCATAGGAATGCCAATGCAATTGTTTTCTT
>APFE030395033.1:5024-27479 GCA_000404065.3 Pinus taeda
TGGAGTCTTATCCTCCAACGCTGATGAAGGTGACCTGTTGACCAAGTAACATGCAGTATCCACCACCTCTGCCTAGAATTCCTGTCCTAACTCGGCACCACTGAGCATGCTTCTTGCCCTTTCCATCAACGTCTTATTCATTCTTTCTACAACTCCATTTTGCTGAGGTGTATATGGAGTAGTATTTTGTCATGCTATACCACACTTCTTGCAAAATTCTTCAAATTCCTTGCTGCAAAACTCTCCACCATTATCTGTCCTCAGCACCTTTATCTTCTTCTCTATTTGATTTTCCATGAGAGCCTTAAATTCTTTAAACCTGTTAAAGGCTTCAGATTTCTTCTTAAGGAAATATATCATTCCTTGAGAATCCATCTATAAATGATACATAGTACACAAACTTACCCAGTGATGGAACCTTCACAGGTCCAAACACATCACTGTGCACAAGTTCTAATATCTGTTTCGCCCTCTTACTACCAGAGGGGAAACTGACCCGATTTTGCTTCCCATGTACACAATTTTCACAGAAATCAAAATCCAGAGAGCTATTACTCATACCTTCTACCATACCTTTACCATGAAGTATTCGAAGGCCTTTCACTCCAATATGTCCAAGGATTTTATGCCACAACATGGTCTTCTCTCTAGAGACCACTAGATTTTCTGCTCCATTTTCAGGAACCATAGGACTATTGCACCCGTCAACAACAATGCTACCTTGCAGCTTGTAAAGAGTTCCAATCCGAACTCCCCGTATCAATACCAGTGCTCCTCGAACCATCTTGCAGGTATCCTTGTCGAACACTGTCTTTACACCTGCAACATCCAACTTGCTTACAGAAATCAGATTTCTGGCCAACGCAGGAATATGCAGAACACCCGGAAGGGTTCTAACCCTTCCACCTTGCAACTTCAAATTTACTTTTCTGCGACCAATGATTCTAGCCTTCCTATCATCTCCTAAGAAGACATCACCACCATCATATTTCTCATACTCGCAGAACCACTCTCTATGGGGAGTGAAGTGAAAGGATGCACCTAAGTCAATCAACCATGCCTCATGATCTACATGTGTACTTGAAGAAGCCAAGTACACATCCCCACCTTCATCTGAGGTGGTTTTCGCCTCTGCAGAAGGAGCATCATCAGATCCCTTTCCTTTATCAGGAGCTTTAGATTTACACTCCCTTCTGAAGTGCCTTCCTTTCCGCATTTCCAACACACCACCTTTGTAGGTTTTCCTGGAGATTTAGATCTCCCTCTAGATTTAGATCTCCCACTCAATGACTTATTTTTGTTTCTGTTCTAGGACCGTCCCCGTACAGACAAGGCATCACCATTCTGGTTGTCCATATTTTTCCGTCTCATCTCCTCCGTCAGCAAGGCTGAGACTATTTCATCAAACTGCAAAGCAGTTGCATTGCTACCTATTGCAATAACCAGACTATCCCACGAATCTGGTAGAGAACACAACAAACTGATGCACTTATCTTCATCTGAAATTTTAATATCAACAGATGATAACTGACTTAACACAGTATTAAATGCATTCAGATGCTCCGTCACCGAGTCTCCATCTTTCATCCTCAAGTTATACAGCTTTTTCCGCAGGAATAATTTATTCACTAGAGACTTAGATTGGTACAAAGTCCCTAACTTGTCCCACAGAGCCTTTGCGGTAGCTTCCCTTGATACATTCAGCAATACTGAATTTGAGACACACAATCGTATTGTGCTCTTTGTCTTCCGATCCAACTTCTTCCATTCTTCATCAAACACTCCCGTTGGTTTAGTACCTGGATCTACTGCGATCCACTAATCTTTATCCACCAATAGATCCTCCATATTGAGTTTCCACAACTCAAAACTTTGACCATTAAATTTCTCGATCTCTTCCTTTCCACTGCTCGCCATCTTCTTTCACCAGCAGAATCGATCTCGCAGATCTCCTACTGAACAGGGTTTACCACAGGCCCGAGCGAAACCCCTTAGCAACAAAGGTGTCACCTTGAAGCCAAAACAGCTCTGATACCAAATGTAGGTTTTAACCCTGTACAGAAATTACCTGCATACGAATTCTAAGACACAGAAAATAAACAATGCGAGAGCATAACACATAAAACACATATACACAGAGATTTTCCCCTGGATCCCCAAACCGAGACTACCAGCTTGATTTTTCATTATGTTCCTTTCAATGTTGTAATACATATTTATACATGTTGAAGCATCCAATACCATGGACCGAAAACCATCGTGTCCAAAAACATGTGCGAAAATCATGCACAAAACCATAGGTGGGTAAGTCCATCCTATCATAGGGTCCAAAACCAAAATTTTCCAGGGAGCTGCCCCGAACCCCATAAAGTGGGGTTATGGGTACGCCTCAAACCCCCTGTGACCCCCCCCCGCTACACAATTGCCGCAAAAAAGGGGGGATCTGCCCCCCCTCTAACCCCTCGGTTAACTACGTGGGCTAGTCGTGGAAAGAATATAACACAACCCAACACAGTTCATGAATGTATATTTGATCACAGGAGTTTGAAACTTATTTGAGAATCACCAAGAAGGTCTAATGCCCTCTCATAATAGCTACAATAACATGTGTTATCCCATGCATTCATTAACCATCAAATACTTATCAAATCCTGAATAAAGCCATAGCTAGATCACACTACAGATCCATGCTTATAACCAAACATATAACCAAATTATTAACCATGGCATAAAATCCATCAAATCGTCATGATAACAAATACAGGCGCTCATCACGATGCTCATAGAATACAATAGGAAAATAGCTCTTATTAACTGATGCAAAATCCAAGCAAGTCAGGGACTTCCATGTACCACCCGACCATAGATTGAGTTCAACCCAATATTTATTTCAACAAATCACCCACATGCCATATTCCAAGAATGGACGTGGCATCTCAAGACATAACAACTAGGAATTCCTGGAGATTAAACCACTTCCACCCTTAGGCTACCGTGATCCGACAAAAATCGATCAAGAGATCACTAAGCCCAAAAAAAAGCGTGGATGCCTCATAGTTTCTTCACCATTACCTTGAGTAATTTTCCTGTCTCCACCCACCTATTGAAGGTTTCTCAAAGATTAAATCATCTCCACCCCCAACCCTTGGGAATTTTCCTGAGACCACCTCACCTGGTTCCAAAACCATATGGAAATCCAAAGCTCAACCAAAAAAGAATCCCATCACACCATGGCTATCTGGAAATGGAAAGGAAAGGCCAAAACCACTGTCAACACCAGGGGAAACCCATGCCAATGACAACAAATGAACCAAATAAATAAATGTGTGTACGATGCATTCACACATTAGCTAGGAAATCGCACATGCAACCAGTTACCTGCAAAACCCTCCCGCTGAAGTTGCTTGATACAAACTTCCTTGCTTGTCCTTTTCCTTCCTTTTCTTTCCTTGTCTTTTCTTTGCTCACTTGCTTTCTCGTCTTGGTGCTCTTGTTTCTCTCTCCAAAACTAATTCCAAAGAAAAATTGACAAAATGCCCCAAACTGATCCTCTGATGCCTTTTTATTATTGATACCTCTAATTTCTTAATTTTCCTTCATTTTTCCTTCAGTTTTCCCCCTCATTCAAATATGTGACCCTTCATCTCCCTTTTCTCCTATTTTCCTTTATTTTCATAAATAAATGCCAATTAATGCCTCTTTCCTTTTCCAATGCCTTTGCTAATTTCCTTAGCCATAATAAACTAAAAGTGACACTCACTAGGATATTTTGCCCAACATTCAATTTGGAATATGTGTCTCATGACCTTGGTCTTATTTTTCCTCTATTATCCTTTATTACATGAAAATTTTAACCCGAGGCTGTTACAAACCTGATCTGATTTAGAATATTAGTTTGCATTGTTAAGATCTCCCTCATATTATAAACAAAATGCTTTCCTTGTGCTTAAGGATTCATGAATTTTTGCAAGTGAAATGAAGAGTTTTTATGTTAATTTTATGGGCAATTTAACATAAATCAGAAACTAAACAACAACATAAACATATACAGAACACCATCAGAAACAAATTACAACAAGCACATGATAAAGGATTTCACCCCTCTTGGGCTAAGTCTCCTTGGTCCAACTTCCAATGGTTTGGGCCTCTTTATTATGCTCAAAAGTGTAAAAATATGTGTTTACAGTGCTCAAATGCTTCTAAAACCTACTCCAGTGAGTCCAGAATGTTAAAAAATGGCTATCTAGCCTCTTTTTGCAACCAATTTGGCAGAAAAATGAAGAAGTTATGACTTCTCCTAGTTTTCCCACTATTTGTTCCACAAATTGCTCCACATCCAACAAGAATCCACAATTTCCCTCCAAAATATACTAAGTGAGTGTGAATTTTGCTTCGTTGTGGACCATAATCCATCAGCACCGACTGTCCATCACAAATCGCAATCAAAAGAGTCCTGCGGTCTTATGGACTGTGAATCGGGCGGGTGATATGCGATTGCGATTCGGCGGACCTAACATAACTCTTAAACGGAGCTTATAAATGTATCGTGTCCAGGATCCTTTCACTATCGACGGAGTACCAGGGTCTTGTGTATGCGGGACTTTACATCACATTGTGATTTGTGATTGCGATATCACATCACAACCTAGTACCTGCCGGGGGTTGATTCTGTAATTCCGACCCTTCGCTGATCTCTGATTGCGATCCATCGCATCGTGTCTCTGGCCGATTCTTGAAAGCCTTCCCACCTGCATTATTGCATCACAACCCTTCCCTGCTCGGGGGCTGATTTTTAACGCCGAACTGCCTGCAATTGTGATTTATGACATGCGGGGCCAATGGCAGCTTGCCACTTGGTGCCTCCTCATTCCCTGATGGAACATACCAGGTCATCCAATCCTGCCATGTGGGTAAGTCAAACCTGAACTTTGACTTGCTATAACTTCTGTATACGAGCTCGGATTTGAGTGTCATTCACACCGTTGGAATCAGAATGACGAGCTCTTCGATCTGAAGCTAACTTTTTCAAGATTTTGACACTTTGATTTTTTAGCTTAATTTTAAGCACCTGATCACTCCTCCCCACTAGAAGCCTTTTTGACCCCAAAAGGATCACTTTCAGTTGTTCAGCAGATGAGGGTGTAGTTCCCTCACCTTTCCACCCTCTATCCATTTTGCTTTTGAAGGAATTATACCTTTGAGCCCCACTGAAAGATAATCAATACTTCCCCTTTTTGTTGTCCTTGTTCTTCTATCAAGTATATTTTCTTGTTGAAGCACATCAAGGAATTTTGGAGAAAAGTATTCAATAGATGGAATTTGAACATTCTCTCCTTGATATTCAATGAAAGTAGGTTAGTACAACCTTAAATTCTCAACATTAACAACAACATAAATTTTCATATATGAAGGCAAATCCAACCTGAAGGCATTGTTACCAATCTTTTCCAAAATTCTGAATGGACCATATCTAATTGGTTTTAGCTTTTTACCTTCTCCTTGGAGCCTCTCTTTATTAATGTGAAGCCAAACTTCATCACCAACTTGGAACTTGTGATCTTGTCGATGCTTGTCATGCATTTCTTTGTACTTGCCTTGGCTTTTCTCAAGTTGTTCTTGAACCTTTTGGTGTACTAATTGTATTTGTTCAATGAACTTTCTTTCTTTGTCTATGTTGCTATCACCTTCAATAGAAACATCTTTGCAAAAAAATAAAATACAATAGATATTTAGGAAAGTATCCCAGACATGCCTCAATTGGCAAAGTTTGAGTGGAAGAGTGCTTGGATCAGTTGTAATCATGCTGAATATAGTGCAACTGTTCATCCCACAACTTAGGATGCTTGCTACAATACCCACGCAGAAGATGCATCATTGTTCTGTTCACTACCTCTATTTGACCATCTGTTTGTGGATGAAAGGTTGTACTCTTTTTCAATTTGGTGTCCATGAATCCCCACAAGTTTGACCAAAAATTCCCCACAAAGCGAGAATCTTGATCAGTAACAATGGACATGGGAAATCCAAAATGCACCCAAACATTCTGAAAGAATAACTGAGCATTTTTTTTAGTTCTAACTTTCTTTTTACATGGCATCAAAATACACATTTTTCTGAACCTATCCACAACTACATACAAATAATCAGGACATGTTTTTGGCAATGGAAGACCTCCTACAAAATCCATATAAACACTCTCCCATGGTCATGAAGGAATCGAAAGTGCTGTGTACAATCCTAACTTCCTATTGCTAGGCTTATTGATTGCACATAATGAACATCCTTTAATAAGACGAGACACACTTTCAAGCATATGAGGCCAATAACAATACATCTGTAGATGTGTCACCGTATTACTTACATTGAAATGACTAGTAATAAGAGAAGTATGTGCCTCTCTTATGATGTTAACTCTTTCTCCCTATGGAATACAGAGCTTTCCAAGATGGTACAACAAGTTATCATGCAAATGATAGTCCAATTCCTCTACTTGGCTACCTTGACTCAAGCTTGCATAAAAATCTTGAAAGTCATTATATGATGCATATTGCTCAATATAACTTTCATGTAAAACACAATTATTCTTGAGTAAAGTAGTTGCCTAACAATCGACCTAGAAATCATATCAACAACTTTATTGTAGACACCTTTCTTAGACTTGATTACCAAGTGGAATTGTTGAAGGAAACCCATCCATCGGAAGTGCCTTGATTTCTACAACTTTGATTGAGATTGCAAGTATTGCAATGGCTGATGATCAGTGTGAATGACTGTTTCTTTACCCATCAAGTAGTGCTTCCATTTTTTCACATTTTACACCAATGCATAGAATTCCTTGTCATATGTAGGATAGTTAATCACTGAACCATTAAAAGTTTCCTAATGAAAATAGATAGGCTTACCATGTTGCATGAGGATTGCACCCATAGCATAGTCACTAGCATTTGTCTGAATCTCAAATGACTATCTCAAGTCTGGAAGTGCGAGTACGAAAGATGAAATGATATTTTCCTTCAAGGCATCAAAGGCCTTTTGTTCTTTGCCTCCCCACTGAAAAATCTTTTTCATGTTGGTCATAACATGCAAAGGAGCTGCTATAAGAGAAAAATTAGCAATGAATTTCCTCCAATATTGGGCTGCTCCTAGAAAAATTCTTATCTCTGTAATTGTCTTGGGCCTTAGCCAATTCACAATGACATCAACCTTGGAGGGATCTATTTTCAACTCACCTCCTCCAACAATATGACCCAAGTAAAATAAAGAAGTCTTTCCAAACTCGCATTTTCACATCTTCAGATACAACAGTTCTTTTTTAAGACATCAAGTAATTTTCTTACATGCATGACATGTTCAACACGAGATTTACTGAAAATTAAGATGTCATCTAAGTAGACTATGAAAAATTCATCAAGAAATGGCCTCAACACAACATTCATCACACGCATGAATGGAGAAGAAGCATTACATAAACCAAACAACATAACTAGCCATAAAAAAAAACCCTGTTTTGTTTTGAATGTTGTCTTCCAAATGTCCCCTTCATCGATTCTAATTTGATGGTAGTCACTTCTTAAGTCCAGCTTAGTAAAATATTTTGCATCTTTCAACTGATCCAATAAATTATCTATTTGAGGTAGTGGGTAATAGTTCTTTACCGTAATTTTGTTCAATGCACAAAAGTCCACATACATGCGCCATGTTCTATCCTTTTTTGGCACCAAGAAAATAGTTGAACCACATGGTGAGGAAGATGGTTTGATGATCCCTTGATTCAACAACTCTTGGATTTGTGTCTTAATTTCTGCGCTTTCCATCACTGACATCTTGTACATGCCAATGTTAGGAAGAGGACAATCTTGATGCAATTGTATCTCGTGTTGGATTCCTCTCTTGGGAGGTAATCCCTTTGGTTCCTGAAACATCTCATCATATTGGTTAACTACGTCAACCAATTCAGATTTCAAATTCGAATCACAACCTTTAAAAGACTCATTAGCAACATCATTTTTGGGTTTGATATTAAGAAACACAAAATTCATGCTTGAATTCACCAATACTTTCATATGCCCTACATTAATGAGCAGAAGATTTGTTTTTTTTGTTGTGAGCTCTCACAATATATTCTAATCCATTTTTGAATAAATGATATTTGTTTTCATGTCGATGGAAGATAGATTTTTTGTCATAAAGGTAAGGGCTACCCAAAATGATGCCACATATATCTAATGGCACAACATCATGCTCCACTTCATCTATGAATTTTGCAGTGATAGCGAATTTCAGTTTACACTTTCTCGTAAGCTACAATTGTGTATTGTCACATACCCATCCAAGTGGATACAATTTATGATGTGGAACAGTTTCCAGATTTATTCTCTTGACAATGTTTTCTAAGATAAGATTTGATTGAGATCCGCTATCAAACAACATATCAATATTGTTATGTTTTGAGACAACCCTTATGTGAAATAGTTCTATTCTCCTCTTTTCATTTGGATTTTAATTTTGCGAGTCTGAAGAATTAGTGATGGCAATGGATTCCTTTTCTTTTAACCCCATGGTTGTGATTTTAGTTTCATCACCCGAATCAGATCCCAAATCCTATTGAGTGGTTGCAGTTGTCTTTTGTTTCCCCTTGTTGTTGTTTCTCTTTAGTCTCATTTCAGGATGAAGCTTCCAACAATGAGCTTCATCGTGACCCTCTCTGGAACAATGTTTGCATGTAACTTTCTCTTCTTCTTTTTTAATCGACGCATTTTTCTTTGCCTTTCCTTTCAAAGAATTTTCTTTTCCTTTACTCTTAAATGGATTTTTACTACCTTCTTCTGAGATGTTTTTCCTTCTTGCCTCAGGATGAGTGGCTTGCACACACACATCATCAATATTATTGGGGTAAACATTAAGATAGTATGCCTAAGATAACTGTGTAAACCCCCTATGTACTTTAGCAATGTGTCATGTGATTGCAAATCTACACATAACATCAGAGACCCTTTTTCTAAATTCTTGGGTGTAATATTACACATTTTGACCTTTAAGTTGTCTAAAGTTTTTCCAATTCATGATGGATTTCTGCATATAATCTAGAGGGTAGAATTGTCTTTTAATTGCAACAATGAAATCATTCCAAGAAATAGAGATCTTACTGTGTTTTTTAATCTCCTCTTGGGTCTTTGATTCTCACCATACTAGTGTTGTACCTTCCGTTCTCAAGGAAGCTAATTGAATATTTATGTTGTCCTCTTGAAGGTTTTGAATCTTGCAATATACCTCCAACCAATGAATCCAATTATCAAGATTCTTTGCATTCACTTCACCATTATACGTGGGCAACTCGAATTTAACATCAAGTTTTAAAAAAGGTGATTTACCAGTTCCTTTTGAAGAATGATGATGAGTATGAGTAAGGGTTGTGTTAGTGGAAGAGGGTGAAGATGCTTTTGAAGAAGAAGATTAAGAAGATGGTGGAGATGGTGGAGGTTTGTATCCATTCCCATTACCTTCTTTTCCATTACCTCCTCCTGAAGAGCCTTCTCCTTTGGGAGGTTTGGAACTTTCTCCTTGCATCTTGGTATTCCTCTCTTCATAGAGGACCTTCACCATATTTGTCATATCATAGAAAGCATTTCTAAATGTCTTCTCATCTTCTGTCATGTTTATAGGTTCTCCTTCATGAGACATGATTTTTGGAGTCTCAACTGCAACTTGAGGCTAAATTGGTGTTGGAGATTGTGGCAACCTTTCTCGTCTTCCCCTTGACCTAACTTCAGGGCTTCCAACCAATTTTCCTTCACCTCTTTTGAGTTTTAACCTTATAAGCATGACATAAACTTGTAAATAATTAAATACTTCTTTCAGAAATCAAAACTAGTGCTCTGATACTAAATTTGATATGATTTAGAATATTAGTTTGTAGTTTTAAGATCTTCCTTAGATTATAAACAAAATTTTTTCCTCGTGCTTAAGGATTCATGAATTTTTACAAGTGAAATGAAGAGTTTTTATGTTAATTTTATGAGAAATTTAACATAAATCATAAACTGAACAATAGCATAAACATATACATAACATCATCAAAAATACATTACAACAAGCACATGATAAAGGAGTTCACCCCTCTTGGGCTACGTCTCCTTGTTCCAGCTTCCAATGGCTTGAGCCTCTCTATTATGCTCAAAAGTGTAAAAATATGTGTTTACAAAGCTCAAATGCTTCTGAAACTTGCTCCAATGAGTCCAAAATGTTAAAAAATGGCTATCTAGCCTCTTTTTGTAACCAATTTGGTGGAAAATTGAAGAAGTTATGACTTCTCCTAGTTTTCCCACTATTCATTCAACAAATTGCTCCACATCTGATAGGAACCCACAATTTCGCTCCAAAATCCGTTAACTGAGTGTGAATTTTTCCACGTGGCGGGTCATAATTTGTCAGCACCAACTATCCATCGCAAATTGCAAACGGTGGAGTCCTACGGTCTTATGGATTGTGAACCGGGTGAGTAATATGCAATTTCGATTTGGAGGAACCGATGGAACTATTAACTGGAGCTTATAAATGTATCGTGTCCAAGATCCTTTTGTTATCTGCGGAGTACTAGGGTCTTGTGTATGCGGGACTTTGCACAGTGTTGCAATTTGCGCTTGCGATATCACATCACAACCAGGTACCTTCTGGGGGCCGATTTTATAACGCTGACCCTTCACTGATCTCTGATTGTGATCCATCACATCACACCTTCGGCTGATTCTTGAAAACCTTCCCTCTTGCTTTATCACATCGTAACCCTTCCCTGCTCGGGGGTCAATTTTTAACACGACCTACCTGCAATTGCGATTTACGACATGCCGAGGCCAATGGAAGATTTCCACTTGGGGCATCCCCATTCACTCACGGAACCTGCCAGGTTATCCAATCCTGCCATTTGAGCAAGTCAAACCTGAACTTTTACTTGCTATAACTTCTATATACGAGCTCAAATTTGAGTTTCATTTGCACTGTTAGAATCAGAATGACGATTTCTTTGATTTGAAGCTAAGTTTTTCAAGATTATGAAACTGTGATTTTTGGGCCTAATTTTGAGCACCTGATCAAAACCCCTCTCGCTTGGGGAAACACCACCCTCGATCATGGAGATTTATAACACAACTCGATGAAATGTTTACAATAAATAACTATTGAAAGCCACGACCAACATGCCATTTGCTGGAGCTTTATAACACTAACAACCACATATACTACATTTGCTTCAACCAACAAATAAAAATATTGTTCATGGAGATTTATAAATCCATCTCGATAAAATATTTAGAATAAAATACACATATATACATATGCAAATATGCTCTAAACAACAAATAAAAGGATATGATGCCTGCATCTGCACCAAGGGAACTTGAAGGCTCACACCTCTGCCCTCAAAGTAATACCAAGATTCACCTCTTGCCTACGAAGTCCATAATCCACTATCAAAGTCAAACCTGCATCCAATGTCCAGTGCCACAATCCTTGTGCTACTTATTTTTGCAATGAACAATTACTGACTCATAATTCGAGGGCACACTCCCAATGTGCTTCTAATTCCATCTGTCAATGCTAATGACAAAAAATTTCATTCCCTGGCCTTCCCTTATTTGGTACACAATCCCTTGGGAAATTCGGTCACCCCCTTTCGTGCAGTCACTCACCTTCCAAGTTTCACTGGCATTCCCTTCTCTGCTACATAGCCCCTCGGGTGATCCATCCCTTGGCAAGGTTTCCTTTCATCAGAAGGTCAAAACATCAAGGCATATCCCTACCTCAAAACCATCATACCAGTCATAACATGCTCATGGAAATCAATGGACACTATTAGGTATCAATGTCCAACAATGGCCTTGCTCGTGAAGTGATTTACCATCATATTCTTACATGCTTCAATTCCTTTTACTATTGTTGTTAGCATCCTTGCAGCTAGTTCCTTAACCATTTCCTTTGCCGATTTCCTTAGCCATAAACAACAAAATGAACACCCCCTAGGATGTCTTACCCAACATTCATCTTGGAATAAGTGTCCCATCGACTGTGGTTATTGTTTTTAACTTTGATTACATGGAATTTTCACTAGGGTTGTTATAGAACCCTCCCCCTTAGGGGACACTGTCCTTGGTGTTCAATCACACATATACCTCAGCAACTTGTTGAAAGAAGACATACTGCTCATGGAGATTTATAACACAACTCGATGCAGTGTTTACAATGAAAGATTTACTCAAGAGAAAACATCATAACAACATGACAACATACCGCATAGTGAAGCTTTATAGCACAACTCATTACAATATTTACAATGATCATCTTGTTGAGTGCCAACTCATATAAGATCATAACATCATGATAACATAACCACATGATAGCATAATAACATCACACCCATACGACATAGTGGAGCTTTATAACATAATTCATTACGATATTTACTTCCATAGATGAGTGTACATTTAGCAACATCATCAAAATATAGGTACCAAAACAATCATATACCAAAGAATATATCAAAACATATACTAAACACCATGTCTAAGCATATATAAAAACATCATATAGCATATATCAAACCATCATAAAGCATATATCAACCACCATAAAGAAAATACCAAACTATCATAGAGCATATACCAAACCACCAAAAAGAAAATACCAAACCATCATAAGAAAATACCAAACCACCATAAGAACATACCAAACCACCATGTCAAGCTGGTTTGCCTCAACTGACAAACAAGGAAGGATACATGGCCCACATTTGATCTGCCATCTCCCATGTAGCTTCATCGGGCCCAAAGTGCTTCCATTTCACTTTAACTTTCTCAATTGCTCGATTCCAGAGCATGAGCACCTTTTCTTGCAATATACACCGAGGCTCCGACTGGAATTCTCCATCTGGTTCCAGCTATAATACAGACTAGTAAATTACATGATCAACATATTTAACATACTTCTTAAGCAATGAGACATGGAAAAAATCATGGAATTTCATTGTCGGAGGTAGTGTAAGTCAATAGGCCACTAGCCTAATCCTCTCAATGATACTGAAGGGTCCACAAAACCATGGTGCCAACTTGGCACATGAGGCAATTCGCAAAGGGCTCTTCTTCGGTTTGATGTGCAAGTACACATGTTCCCCAACCTGGAACTCCTTGAACAACCTGTTCCTATATGCACAACTTTTCTACCCATCCTATGCTGCCTTTAGATTATTCTTAATTACCTACATTTACCATTCCATGTCTGCCAACATATCTGGTCCAATCAATACCCTACTAACTGGATCACTCCAACTGATAGGAGTGTCACAACTTTTCCCATACAGTGCCTTAAAATGACTCATCCTCAATGACTCCTGATAACTGTTATTGTACGTGAAATCTACCAAAGGGAGATAATATTCCCAGTTTTGTTGCTGATGCATCACATACATCCTTAATATGTCCTCTAATATCTTGTTGACCCTCTCTGTCTGTCCATTCGTTTGTGGCTGATAAGATGTGTTGAAGGCCAAATCTGTGCCCAAAACTGGAAATAAATCCTTCCCAAATATGGAAGTAAACTTCGCATCCATGTATGACATAATCTTATTCGGATTACCATGTAGTATAACCACATCTCTGATGAAAAACTGTGTCACATCACTAGCTGGGAGCGTAGACTTCACTGGAATGAAGTGTGCAACCTTTGTCAACCTGTCCATAATGACCATGATGGAATCATGCTGCTTTACTATCTTCAAAAACCATGTGATGAAGTCCATGGAAATGACCTCCCATTTGCATTCTAGAATCGCAATTGGTTGTAGCAGTCCACCTAGATGTTTACACTCTGCTTTCACTCACTGAAAATCAAAGCATCTAGCCACAAACTCTACTACATCCCTCTTTAGATTCAGCCAATAATAATACTTTTTCACCGCTGTCAGTGTTTTCTGGTAACCTGGGTGACCTGAATACGGTTTTACATGAAACTCCCTCACGATCACCTTCTTGAGATCACTGTCATTTGACACATATATCTTGTCTCGAAACTTGACCAATCCATCTGCTGTAAGGCAATAGTCCAAGTCTTGTGCACCTACACCTGTACTTGTACCACTACCTGTACCTGTACATGTACCATTACATGTACATGTATATGTACTCTGTTTCAACCTGTTCAGAATCTCCATATATCTGTCATCCTGCTATCCTACTCGCAAGATTTTATCTTGTAAATTTGTCCCATAAGATCCCATAGCTACTAAGTGATTCACCTGTATCAGTCTACTGAGAGCATCTTCCACCCTGTTCTCCTTACCTTTGATGTACCTGATCTTGAAATCAAACTCACTAATCGTGGCCAACCATTTAGGCTGCCTGACATTAAGATTCGATTGGTCAAACAAATGCCTCAACCGAATGTGATCACTCATAAGCACAAATTTCCTGCCAAGAAGATAGTGTCTCCACATCTTCAGTGCATGTATGATTGCTGCCAACTCAAGATCATGCGTGGTATAGTTCTGTCCGTGGTCATTCAGGTTTCGTGACTCATAACATACTACTTGTCCATCCTGCATAAGGACTCCACCAATTCCTCTATTTCACGCATCTGTGCATACAATGAACTCTCTGTCTAGGATTGCAATCTTCAACATTGGTGCATGTGTTAACAACTACCTGAGATGCTCAAAACTAGCCTCACATTCCTCTGTCCATTCAAACTTTTTACCCTTTCTTTGCAAAGATGTAATGGGATAAGAAATCTATGATAAGTTCTTGATGAACCTCGTGTAATATCCTGCTATACCCATGAAAGATATCACCTTGTCCACACTCTTAGGAGCTACCCACTCCATGATGGCTCTTATCTTCTTTGGGTCTATTGCAGTGTCTTCCTTGGAGACAACATGTCCTAAGTAGTGCACCTTAGTATGAAAGAAACTACACTTGTTGAGCTTAGCATACAACTGATGTTCCCTCAATAACCTCAACACTATTTCTAAGTGTTCACACGTGACCTTCCTCATTTTTAGAATATACTAGTATATCATCAATGAACACAATAACAAACTTATCCAAATATGGACAAAACACACTATTCATTAAACACATGAATGTAGCTGGAGCATTAGTTAAGCCAAATGAAACAACAACAAACTCATAATGCCCATACCTAGTCCTAAGCGTAGTCTTGTAAATGTCCTCCTCTTTGATGTGTACCTGATGATATCCGGATCTCAAATCAGTCTTCGATCACACTATTGCTCCCTTTAGCTGATCGAACAAGTCATCAATCCTCGACAAAGGGGACCTGTTCTTGATAGTCACTTTTTTCAACTTCCTGTAATCAATTCATAATATGAGAGCACGATATTTCTTCTTCAAAAACAAGACTAGTGCGCCCCAAGGTGATACACATGGCCTAATGTAACCCTTGTCCAAAATTTCCTTCAACTGTAGCTTCATTTCTACTAACTCAAGTGTGCTCATCCTGTAAGGTGCTTTTGATGCTGGAGCTACCCCTAACACCAAATCAATATAAAAGTCTACCTCCCATTGAGGTGGCAACTTTGTAATGTCCTGAAGAAATACATACCTGAATTGCTATAAAACCGGGTACTTATTCAACACATCTACATTCTCAACCTCCTTACTCTTATCACTAGAAATGTGTACCGAAAATACCTTGCACCCCTTCCTGCGACTACACTTTGCTTCTCTATTGTCATCAACACACTCAATAGCTTTGTTATAATAGTCAACCTTGGTTCTTTGTATATACAACCAATCCATGCCCAATAACATACTCTATGATCCCAACGATAAAACATTCAAATGTGCTGCGATAGGCATACCATTCAAATAAAATGCGCAAGCTCGTACCCAATGATGTACTCACTTCTTTTTACATGTAGCCAACTACACTAACCAAGACTCTGCATGCAACTCCTTATTCAACGCACACTTATCCACCAAGTCAACACTAACTTAGCTATGATTAGATCCAGGGTCAATCAAAATAGAAATAACTTGATCACAAAGCTTATCATCCATCTCAATGATAGATGCTTGGTGTTCTACCTATCTGTTGTCCACTTCCTCATAGATACATTCAATACTCTAACCAATGTCCCCAACAGTCTGCACCTCCTGTGCACTTTATATCTGAGGTCTACCACCCTAATTCCGCGGACAATCTCTCCAGCGATGATCTTTTCCACAAGTCCAACACTCTATAGGTCTCCATCCTTATTCTTTTCTTCAAATTGATGTCCCTATCTTCTATCTGATGCATTGAACCTCTTAGGTGCTACAACATTCTCCTGATTATCTATACCCAATGGCCTTGCTCACTTTTTATCACATTTTCCTTTGTTCTTTACATTACCTCTCCATCTTGGCTTAGTCTTAGTGTTGCACCTCGACTATTCATAGTATTTCTTTAGCTTTCAAATGACCTCCTCCAATGATCTAGGCTCATCGAATTCAATCCTATATTTGAATGAAACCAGTAGTCAAATAATGAATCTTTGAATCGTAGCCTTCTCCTCCTTGAGGTAAGGCACGTACCTCAACAGTTCCAAGAACTTACTTGTGTACTCATCATCTGTCATGGAACCCATCTTTAGTTCATAAAATTCTTTTGCCCTATCATCAAAGTACCTTTTTGACAAGTACTTCTTCTTAAATAGCCGCTCAAAATCACTCCAATTCAGATCTTCCTCATTTATGTCCCTGACATTCTTCACATCTTCCCACTAGATGTCTTCTTTACCTTTAAGACTAAAAGTAGCTACTCTAGCTTTCATGTTCTCTGAGTAGTCATGCAACCAGAAGAAATTCTTCATACCGAGTAACCAAGCCTCTGAATCTTATGATCCCTTTACCTATCCATCAAAAGCAGGTGGCATTGCTTTCTTAAACTCATCCGGAAAGTTTCCCCTATCACTTCCCCTATAAGGATGATAACAGTGACGATCATAGTGCCTATCTAAATATGAACTAGAATCATACCTGTGCCTGTCCCTTCTCTTCTCTAGAGTGTCCAACAATCTACAATATCAGATTGTGTCCTCTCTATTTGATCGGTGACCGCCATGCGATCTACTACCATATGCCCCATTAGTTTTGTCCTCCTACTCATGACTGATCCATAGCGGCCCTTGCCACTGCAAATCTGACAAGCTCTAGAGTATCACTGCATTTTTTCTCGTGTCTATATGATTATGTCATTATCTACCTTAAAAATCCTTATCTCTTCCTTTAAGTTTCTCAACATTACTACCAAATCGGAAGAGTTCCCAACACAATAATGCTCTTCGGATTCGTAGGGAGAGTCTCTGTAGTCAACCATCTTGCGAGCCATTTGATATTTCTTCCTACAAGGCATAATATGTCAAAAACCAAATCAAAATAAATCAACGTCCTTTAGTATATCTTGGGGAGGATACCTTGTCTGCAAGATCACCAAATTAGCATGATACATGTATAACATAATCATAACAACGTATCGACATACACAAGTAAATGTATCAACACATAAACATAATTCTAGCTAGGGTCTAATCATCAATGCAAGGCCATATCAACAATGCATGCTATGACCTCATTCATGACAACAACCATTACTCCATTATACACATTGCTACATGCAACCGATGATATGCATAAGAAATTCCTAACCAACTACAAATATGCATAAACACATGTATTCGAACATAATCGATCAGTTCTTGCAATCAACCTACAAGATAGATACATGCAATCCAAATATTCAAGAATGTAACCTAACATACAAGGATGTAAGTAGGCGATACAAAATCAACATATAAGCGACATATAGCCATATGAAACCAGTCACATGCTAATGAAAAATATGTTTCATGAAATCAATATCAAATTCTCCATGAGAACCATACTACAACCCTAATTAATCATCAAGCAAATGTAGCAACTGGCATGCATGCATGACACATTCAACCCATCTAGTTCGAGAGTTGAACCATGCTCTGATACCACTATGTAACACCCTCCTCTTAGGCCTACCTAAAGTAACCATTCCAACTAGGTAAACATGACACGAGAGGCTACTATGATCGGATTCGACCTCTTATGTGACCTCAAGGAAGTGGAATCGATAGAAAATCACACACAATCATCCAACATCATCAACAGAACCCTCAAGAGACAAGTCAGCCACTTAGACAACCTGTCCCCGGGTCCCAGTGTTGTTTTAGGTCTCTTAGGCCATAGTCATTCTCATGTTATGGGAAAGGGAACGGACAAAACCCAAAGTCGCTCTCATAGGCCTGTCTGCCAGTGATTGTGGACCAAGCTTGCCAGTTTTCTGCCAAGGACCTTAGGTTTCAAGCCACTTTTTCATGCCCAGAGCCCAGGCCACTTGATCTGGATTTAAACAGGAACGCAACAAATTACAGAGATAAATATAAACACAGATATGCAGCGGAAATAATACTTCATTTCATTAATGTAAAATATTGAAATATGCTTACAAACAGTAATGGAAATAAACCAGCTAGGGTGGTGGTAGCTTATCTCTGAGAAGATATTTGGTGGCTACATGCCTCTGAATTGTGTTACAATGAGGCTCGAAGGCCTATTTATTGTTGAGAAACAATGGAAAACCCTTCACATTCCAAAACCTAAACCTAGAAGATGAAACGCCAAATTGTGGGCCCCGTTTTTTTGGGTAAGTTGGTACACCAACTTCCCGGGGTAGCGAATTGGTCGTATTATCTCCGTTTGACGCGCATGATAGCCCGTTGGAAAGATCTCTTTGAGGACTACGACGGAAAAGATGATTTTTTGATAGAAAAATCGCTAGCTGGTAGATTTCCCAAAAAACGTCGTTTAGGACCTCAAAACGACTCCGGAAGTTTAGGACCCGAAAAACTGCTAAAAATATTAAATTGTGCTATTATTAAGGAAACTAAAAAAACTGAAAGAAGCACTAGAGGGGATCCAAGTGGAATTAGCGGGTGGCCACCAACATCCACTTGGATCATTCCTCCCCCCTTAGGAAGCAATGGTCCCCATTGCGTTGAGTTCTTCCATCTATTGCACTTGTCTTGCAATATTTGAGGTGTCCAGTAATGGTGGGAAGCATGGTCGATGACGGTCCACATTGAACACTTGGTGCAGGCGAAGGAATGGAGGAATGATGTGCTCCAAAGCATTGTTCCCCATAAACTTGGTATTGCTGTAAGGGCCTTGTCGGAGTGGTCTAAGCTTCTGATGGGTTCTAGTAAGGCGTTCTTTTTGTCGATGCAACCAAACTTTGTTGCCTACCTGAAGCTTGTGTGGTACCCCTGTGGGTGGAGAAGTTGTTCCTGTGTTTTGTCATGACCGCATTCCTTTGCTGCTGCTGCTGCGTAGAGGAACCCTTTGCGGGGGTCATGGATGTAGCAACAATCTTCCCCTTACTTTGGGAGCGAACCAGACATAAAATAAATTTCCTAGTCTGTGAGGTGAGCTTGTTGCCTTTCTTAGTAGTGATTAAAGAGGTGGTGGTAGGTGGGGCTACCTTTGGTATCCTGTATAATGAATTATCCAAGCAAACAATGACAGCGCGAGGCCTTGACTCATACACAACATGTTGCCTCCACAAGTATGGATGGCCTAATAGTACATCGCAAACATCCAGAGGTGTAACATCACACAATACCTTGTCTGTGAAGGGCTTGATGCTGTAGGGAAGGCGAAACTGTTGGCGAACTTTGAGATCTTGTCCTTCATGGAGCCACCCGATACTGTACGACTGCGGGTGTGGTGTAGTCGGTAGGCCCAACCGCTTCACGACCTTTGCTGAAATGAGGTTCTTTTGGCTGCCAATGTCGACAATGAATTGCAGCGGTGAACCCTTCACCCACATCTGTGAGTGGAAAAGATGCTCCCCTTCCTTTGGATTTTCGGGCTCATTTTTCTGGATCTTGGCAGTGGCAAGAGTGGCGCTGGGATCCGCATCAATGATCTACTTCCCTTTTCCATTCCCCTTATCGGGTTCTGGCTCAGGGTCGGAACATGCATCTAATTCGGAAGCCTTCAACTCGACCACCAATGACTGCTTAGTCCGACACTCACTTGTGTTGTGAGTGGGACTCTTGTGGAACTCACACCACTTTCCTGTATCCTTCTTCGGCTTCGTGGTGTTGTTCTTTTCTTGTGGCTTCAACTGGTTGTCTTGGATCACCCCGCCTTGGCTTTGTCCTTTGGGCTTCGGATTTGCAGATCCAAAGTCTCGCTTCTTCTGTTTGAACTTTTGCTCGATTTTGACAGCGTATTGGTATGCCGTGCTGAGTGAGGAGATGTTCAAGAACTCCATCTCTTCATGGATGTATCTGTGCAGGCAACCGTGGTATTTGAGTACCAGATGCAGCTCATAATCTTTGATACCCAACTGTGTGCGAAGGGTATGAAAAGTGTTTGTGAACTCCAAAACATCTTGGTCTCGTCCCTGCCGCAGTGTGGTCCATTTGATGTATTTGTCCTCATAGCTTTTGACAGGGTAGTACTGCTCCTTGATGGCATCCCGGAAGTCATTCAAAGTGGGTGCGGCTGAAAATAATGAGCCTGTACTTTCATCCTTCTGCTCGCAGTAGGTTTCCCACCAGTCCTTGACGTGGGGGGCTGCTTTGAGAAGAGCAAAAACAATCTTTTCCCGACTTGAAAATTCATGAACAGAGAAATACCAATCTAGCAGATTTAACCATTTATCTACGGCATCTGCGTCTATTTTACCCTCGAAGATGGGGATTTCAAAATTAACTTGTACCTTAAAGGGCATGGTGTTTCCAGAGTCACTGCTGGAAGCCGATGCGTCACCTCTAGGTAGCCGCTGAAGGTCTGCGCAAAGTTGTCCATCATCGCCTTCCGTTGTCACTCGAGCGCTTCTTCGAGAAAGATTTTGATGGGATCTCCTGCCCCCTCGTCTTTCTTCTCATCCGCCATGGAAGGCCGTCGTGATTTGCGAGGCTGGTCTTGCAAAGGTTCAACCAGTTCAAGCCCTAACTCCTTATATCCCGACCTTGTTGGGGACATGCAAAGAAAAACAGAGAAAAAGCAGACCGCTCTGATACCACTGATCCGGATTTAAACAGGAACGCAACAAATTACAGATAACCATATACACAGATATGCAGCGGAAATAATACTTCATTTCATTAATGGAAAATACTAAATATGCTTACAATTAGAAATGGAAATAAACTAGCTAGGGCGATGGTAGCTTATCTCTGAGAAGAGATGTGATGGCTACATGCCTCTGAACTGTGTTACAATGAGGCTCGAAGGCCTATTTATTGTTGAGAAACAATGAAAAACCCTTAACATTCAAAAACCTAACCCTAGGAGATGAAACGCCAAACTGTGGGCCCCGTTTGGGGGTAAGTTGGTACATCAACTTCATGGGGTCGTAACTTTAAGCATATGATCTCCGTTTGACGCGTACAATAGCTCATTAGAAAGATCTATTCGAGAACTATCATTGTTGGAACGGCAACACCATGGACCCGTGTTGCCCTTGGATTCCCAAAAAACGTCGTTTAGGGCCTCAAAACGGCTCCGAAGTTCAGGACCCGAAAAACTGCTAAAAATAGTAAGTTGTGCTATAATTAAGGAAACTGAAAATGCTGAAAGAGACAATGATGGGGGTCCAGATGGACTTGGCAGGTGGCCACCAATATCCACTGGATCATTCCTCCCCCCTTAGGAAGCAATGGTCCCCATTGCGTTGAGTTCCTCCATCTGTTGAACTTGTTCTGCACTGTCTGATGTGTCCAGTAACGGTGGGAAGCATGGTCGATGACGGTCCACATTGAACACTTGGTGCAGGTGAAGGAATGGAGGAATGTTGGGCTCCAAAGCATTGTTCCCCACAAGCTTGGTACTGCTGTAGGGACCATGTTGGAGTGGTCTGAGCTTCTGATGGGTTCTGGTAAGGCGTTCTTTCTGTCGATGCAACCAGACTTTGTTGCCCACCTGAAGCTTGTGTGGTACCCCTATGGGTGAGGAGAAGTTGTTCCTGTGTTCTGTCATGACCGTATCCCTTTGCTGCTGCTGCTGTGTGAAGGAACCCTTTGCGGTGGTCATGGATGTAGCAACGATCTTCCCCTTACTTTGGGAGTGAACCATACAGATGAATTTCCTGGTCTGTGAGATGAGCTTGCTGCCCTTCTTAGCAGTGATCAAAGATGTGGCGGTAGGGGGGGCTATCTCTGGTATCCTGTATAATGAATTGTTCAAAGAAATAATGACAGCACGAGGCCTTGCTCATACACAGCATGTCGCCTCCACAAGTATGGCTGGCCTAATAATACATCACAAACGAGGTGTAACATCACACAATACCTCGTCTGTGAATGGTTTGATGCTGTAGGGAAGGCGGCACTGTTGGCGAACTTTGAGATCTCGTCCTTCATGAAGCCAC
>APFE030395033.1:27988-73412 GCA_000404065.3 Pinus taeda
CCTTTAGCTCAGCCACCAGTGACTGCTTGGCTCGACACTCACTTGTGTTGTGAGTGGAGCTCTTATGGAACTCGCACCATTTTCCAGTTTCCTTTCTCGGCTTCACGGCGCTGTTATTTGCTTGTAGCTTCGGCTGGTTTTCTTGGGTTGTCCCGCCTTGGCTTTGTCCTTTGTTCTGTGGTTTAGGGGCGCCTTTCGCCTGCTTTGGATTCGCAGATCCAAAATCTCGCTTCTTTTGTTTCAACTTATGTTCGACCTTGACGACATACCGGTATGCTGCGCCGAGCGAGGGGATGTTTAGGAATTGTATTTATTCCTGGATGTACTTGTGCAGGCAGCCACGGTATTTGAGTATCAAATGTTGCTCCGAATCCTTGATACCCAACTTTGTGCGAAGGGTATGGAAAAGATTGGTGAACTTCGGCACGTCTTGGTCCTTTCCCTGCCGCAGCGTGGTCCACTTTATGTATTCATCCTCATAGCTCCCGACAGGGTAGTACTGCTCCTTGATGGCATTCCGGAACGAGTCCCAGGTGGGTGCGACTGAAAATAGTGAGCCAGTACTTTCATCCTTCTGCTCGCAGTAGGTTTCCCACCAGTCCTTGACGTGGGGGGCTGCTTTGAGAAGAGCAAAAACAATCTTTTCCCGACTCGAAAATTCATGACAGAAAAATAACCCTCTAGTAGATTTAACCATTTATCTACGGCATCGGCGTCTATCTGACCCTCGAATATGGGGATTTCAAAATTAACTTGTACCTTAAAGGGTGTGGCGTTTCCAGAGAAGCTGCTGGAAGTCGATGCACCGCTTCTGGGTAGCCGCTGAAGGATCTGCGCAAAGTTGTCCATCATCGCGTTCCGTTGTCGCTCGAGCGCTTCTTCGAGCAAGATTTTGATGGGATCTCCTGCCCCCTCGTCCTTCTTCTCGTCCGCCATGGGAGGTCGTCGAGATTTGCGAGGTTGGTCTTGCAAAGGTTCGACCAGTTCAAGCCCTAACTCCTTATATCCCGACCTTGTTGGGGACGTGCAAAGAAAAACAGAGAAAAATCAGACCGCTCTGATACCACTGATCCGGATTTAAACAGGAACACAACATATTACAGAGATAACCATAAACTCAGATATGCAGCGGAAATAATACTTCATTTCATTAATGTAAAATACTGAAATATGCTTACAAACAGTAATGGAAATAAACTAGCTAGGGCGATGGTAGCTTATCTCTGAGTAGAGATGTGGTGGCTACATGCCTCTGAACTGTGTTACAATGAGGCTCGAAGGCCTATTTATTGTTGAGAAACAATGGAAAACCCTTCACATTCCAAAACCTAACCCTAGAAGATGAAATTCCAAATTGTGGGCCCCATTTTTTTGGGTAAGTTGGTACATCAACTTCCCGGGGTCGCGAATTGGTCGTATTATCTCCGTTTGACGCGCATGATAGCCCGTTGGAAAGATATCTCTGAGGACTACGACAAAAAAGACGATTTTTTGAAAAATAAATCGTGGCGGCAAATTTCCCCAAAAAACGTCGTTTAGGGCCTCAAAACGGCTCCGGAAGTTTAGGACCCGAAAAACTGCTAAAAATAGTAAACTGTGCTATAATTAAGGAAACTAAAAAAACTGAAAGAAGCACTAGAGGGGATCCAAGTGGAATTAGTGGGTGGCCACCAATATCCACCTGGATCACCACTGCCCAGAATGGAATGAAAGCTCAAAATCAAGTAAAGTATAGGGAACCAATGATGCAGAGGTAAATAGTTGATCAAGACCTTAACTAGACCCCTACTAGCCATGAAAGGAATTTCATCAAACATATTGTCAACATGTAACTTGCAGGTGTAAGCAACAAAGCGAAGTGTATGGATCTTATACTTATCTAAGAATCACTATGAACCATTGTTCCCTAATGACATTTGCTACATATTCATCTATTAGGTCATAAACACATTATCCATTCATATACAAGTAAAAACATGTTGACAGCCATACATAGGTTCTATCATAAGATGTGCATATAACCAACATAATATGAACATAAATACAATAAACATATCATCCATCAAAATCCATATACACGTTAGTACCCTTAAACATGAAAACCAAGGGAATGGATTTCTCATTAATGAATGACATGAACCAATCAAAGTTGGGACTACCACATTCCACCCGATCATAGAATGGCTGAGCCAAATCTCTCTTCAACCATTCACCCCTGTGCCATATTCCAAGCATGAATGTGGGATCTCGTAGAACACATCAATTAAAAATCATATAGGGCTTCCAGAGGCCATCCAACTCAACCCATCAAACAATGGTCCATCTCACAGTCGGACATCACAAAACCATCATCAGATTGGTCTCCATCTAAGCCTTCTAGGGCTTCTACAGTGTTTGTCCAACCAAGGCTTCCAGAACTAGTCACTAAACCCACAACTTATACAAGGCTTCCAAAGAATTTTTCCAAACAAGGCTTCCAGGACTAGTAACTCAACCCACCAAGGGTTTCTAGAGTGTTTTTCCAACCAAGGCTTCTAAGACTAGTAACTTAACCCAAGCTGTTACAGGGCTGCTAGAGCATTTGTTCAACCAGGGCTTCCAGGACTAATTACTCAACCCAAGCTAAGGAAACATGAGAACCAACCAAAAAAAATCATGAAAGTAAATCCAAAATCACCATGGCTATCCAGCAAATGGGAAGGCTATGGAATCCACTGTTGATGCAAACAATCCTCCATGCCAATGACAAATCACAACCAAGAAACCACATGCATATCCCATGCATGTAAAAAATAGTGAAGAAATCATACATGCAACTCGGTACCAACAAGAAAATCTGATGTAGTTGTTGATGCTGATGCTTTCTTGTGCTTTCCTTCTCTTCCTTTGCCTTCTTGCTCCAGGAATCCAAGTATGCCACACCCTCCAAGAGTGCTCCAAGAAAAATCTAAGTATCTAAGAGTATGAGAGAGAGAAAGAGAGAGAATAATGAGAGAGAGCTCTAACACTGAACTGACAAAAGGTTACCAACTGATCCTCAGAAGCCTTTTTATGAATGAGGCCTCTTTTTTCATTATTTTCCTTCATTTTCCTCCTCACATGCAACCTATGACCTTTCACTTCATTTTTCTCCTAATTTCCATTATTTTCATAAATAAATGTTCCAAAATGCCATTTTGCCTTTCCAAAGCCTTAGCAATTGCCTTTGCAAATTTCCTTAGCCATAAACAACCAAATGAACACCCCCTAGGATGTCTTGTCCAACATTAAGCTTGGAATAAGTGTCCCATCGACTGTGGTTATTGTTTTTAACTTTGATTACATGGAATTTTCACTAGGGATGTTACAATTGTGGCTAGAGGTTTCTCACAGAAGGAAGGTATCAATTATGAAGAAACCTTTTCTCCTACAACTATATATACAACAATTAGATTACTTGTCTCTTTGGCTGCCATGATGGGGTGGAACACTCATCAAATGGATGTTAAAATTTTTTTTTTGAATGGGACCATTGATGAGGAGGTTTACATAGATTTGAATTCAACCAGATGGAGACACATGTTTGCAGATTTAAGAAGGCTCTATATGGATTAAAACAAGCACCTAGAGCAGGGTATGCTTGAATGGATGCATACCTATTGAGACTTGGATTTTCCGAGAGTACTACATACACTAACCTCTATATCAAAGTGGTCAAGGATGAAATGGTCATCATACTATTATATGTGGATGATCTACTTGTTACAGGTGTGGAAAAATGAATTCTGGAAGGCAATAAGTAGTTAGTAGCCGAAATCGACATGAAGGATCTTGGGATGATGTATTACTATCTAGGGCTAGAAGTTTGCCAGAAACTAGACAATGTATATATTGACAAGGAAACAATGTGATCAAGATAATAAAGAAATTTGGCATGATGGACAACAAGCCAATGACAAATCCTATGATTACTAATCTAGAGAAGTTGAGGAGTTCATATTCTAGTTCAATGGATCCTACTTGCTACAGATAGTTGACTGGGTCCTTGATGTATATGGTAAATACTAGACCTGGAATTTGTTTTGCAGTAAATGTCCTCAATCAATTTCAAATGGAGCAAAAACATGATCATTAGATAATAGCCAAACACATCCTAAGATATCTACATGGAACCATACATCACTACCTTAGATATGTTGGTAATGAAATTCAACTCGTGGGATATATAGATTTTGGTTGGGGTGGCAGTGAGATAGATGGAAGAAGCACTATAGGTGGATGCTTTAGTTTGGGATATTCCATGATCTCATGAATGAGAAAAAATTAGGATACTATTGCTTTGAGTAGTGTTGAAGCTGAATACATTACTATAAGTGAAGTTTGCAGAGAAGTTGTTTGGCTCAGGAAGTTGCTATTAGGTTTATTTGAAGGACCACTAAGCCCTACATGTATACATTGTGACAATGAAAGATGCATAAAGTTGACAGAGGGCCCTGTGTTTCATGCTAGAATGAAGCATATAAATAATAATTACCACTACAACATAAGCTTGGTACAAGATAGGGTTATGGAGCTACACTATATTCCTATAGATGAATAGGTAGCTGATATTCTGACAAAAACATTACCAAACAAGAAGCTTGAGTGCTTGAGAAGCAAGCTTGGTTTGGTAGACATCTCTTCCTTGATTGAGAGGGAGTGATGAAGGAAACTATATTATTCTCTTTGATGTGTCATGCACTAGACCAAGACTAACAACCATAAGTCTTAGTGAAGGCCATAAGGAAAGAATGGGGTCCAGAGGATTGGATAAACATATGAGATTGGGGCTTTTGAGGATTATAAAATCCAAGATAAAAGTGAATATGTAGATCGATACTCTTTCAGGATGAGGTAGGGCATCCAAGATAAAAGTGAATATGTAGATCGATACTCTTTCAGGATGAGGTAGGGCATCCAAGATAAGAGTAGTCAAAGAGGGCCAATATTCTTTGAGGATTGGAAATCCAAGATGAGAATAGTCCTAAAAGGACATACCTTTGAACATTCAAATGGGGTATGTGCCTTTAGAGGTAATGTGGTATCTCACGTAAAGCCTCCCAGCATGATGCTCTCATACAAGTGGAGTTTATCGAGTTAAGGACTTATTGAGAATGCTGGTTGAGATATAGATGCTTAACAAATGGATTATCGATCTGACTCTTTGTATGAGAATACTTCAATTTTGATAGTGCTTGTACTTCATGATGGGATTATGAACA
Organism: Pinus taeda; assembly: GCA_000404065.3. NCBI lineage: Eukaryota > Viridiplantae > Streptophyta > Pinopsida > Pinales > Pinaceae > Pinus > Pinus taeda. The sequence goes on from APFE030395033.1 coordinate 33,229, forward strand.
CCTCCCTAGCTAAGAGGGAGCTTTGGAGAATGTAACTAGTTTTGATCTTCATAATGACCTTGTAAACATGAAATTGTATATTATATATATATATAAATAAATAAATAAAAAATATTTGTAAATGCATGGGTTTCATGCTCAAGTCTAGGTCAAACCATGTTCTTCGTGATTCTAGGACTTTCTAGGTCAAAGAAGAATTTTTGTCATGTATTATAGTCCCATTTGGACTCATTGTAACAAAAGAAAATATTTATTTTTGAGTCAAGAAAGAAAAATAATCCTCCAAAACTGAGTCAGCCCAAACAAGGACAAGTCGGGCCAAAAGAAGGGTGTTTGACCTCACAAGTGTAGAGATTTGTAGCTTGGGAGGTACTCCAAGCCCTAGGATCTGGGGTTTGGAGGTTGGAGTGCCATAAAAGCACTTGTGGGCGTGAAACCCAGGCCTATGGGCTTTGCACCTGAGAATATGGGTGTGATTCCATGGGGATATTTCTACATGTGATGATTTGAGTTGATAAAGGACTCTAAGAGTATCTGGACGCAACGAAAATGACTTAAATCCGAGTTGTAGAAGTGCAAATATTATTTTTGAAGTTATGGTGTGGGCTTGTGGCACAAAGTTAAGGTCAACCTAGCTGTTAGGATGCCTTATGATAGGTTGTCAAGCCCTCAAAGGGCAGTATGTTGGAGCCCTTAGAAAATGTATAAAAGGGAGTGATGTTGGAGGTCATTCCTCACATCAAAGGAGCATTCTACATCAAGATACCTCTGCGATTTGGGGAGGATATGAGGCAAGGAAGTCTACAGCAGGAAACCAAGTTGGGAGAAGTTTTATCTCTATTTTGAGTGTAATGTCCTTGGCGGACACAATTCTGAGGTAGCCAGTGAGGAGGTTGAGGGAAGATTCTTGGGTAGATTTGAGGTGGATTACCTTCCAGACCAAACCATAGGTTTGAGGTTAGTTTTGGGTGATTTTGTGCTTGATTTTGTGTTGTATATATCTATTCAGAGAGGTCGCAGAGAGGGTCTGTTACAATGAATTGTTTGGAGGGTTGTTAGGAGAGTTGAGAGGGCTAGTAAGGATCATATCTCTAGGCCACAATCATATATAGGATAAGCAAGGGAAAACAAGGATATTCTCCATGTGTTCTAGGTTGACTTACAATGTTGACGTGGGTAGAATTCTTGTATTATGGTCTGAGTGTTGTAGGAAGCCTTGTGGAGGTGCCCAAGGCCCTAGGAATCTACGATTGAAGTAAGAGATCTGTTTGGAGAATATTGGGGCACTGGTGCAGAGATGTTGGTGTGCCTAACTAGATTGGTACATGAACAAATCCCAAGGCAAGAGTCAACAACAATGAGTTGTAGATGTCTCCTTGTTGATGGTTGGATGCTACTGGATGAGGAGGTCCTAGTTAAGATAGTTGGTATTAGACATCTTGTGGTTGGTGGAGGGCAACAAGTAGGTGTCCAAAGTAGCCCTAGAATAGTTGAAAAGAAGGAATTTGGAAAGCTATGAGTTGGGTGATGTTTTTGGAGCTTAAGTAGCTCCTTGATGGACTAAGGAGGCTAAGAGAGGAGGCAAATTGGAGCTCAAGGTTTGGCCAGTCAGAGGAGTAGATTGTTGGAGCCCATGTTTATCGTTAGAGAAGAAACATTTGATGATGATAGGTGGTAGCCTTCCTTCCCCAAGTTAGTCTTCATTGGATTAGTGCAGGAAGACTATAATGGGTTGGAGTAGCAGTGGGAAGATGAGAGTTGCTCACAAACAGAGTTGTGAACAACTCGAGAGGAGCCTTGATGTGTTGATGCGTTGAAGGACTAAGGATAAAGGAGAGAGCATACTGGATAGTTGATATTTAGTGTCCAAATGGACTTGGATCATTGATAGAAGTAGTGCTGCATATCAGGATCCAAAGGACTAAGCAGGTAAAAGGTATGACCGAGAGGAGATGTGATTGCATGCTACATCAACCAGATGGTCAAGGTATCTTGTTAAGGGTAAATTAGTTATTGATGGACTAACACCAAGCCCCAATTTTGTATCTTGTATCATTAGATGTATGACAGTCATTATCCCTGGTATGGGAGCCCCAAACTATTGTATTATTTAATGTGATTAATATAACAAGGTTGGGTTAAATTTTTATAAAAATTTGTCTATATTTGTGCACATGTGATTTAATGTTGTTTATATTCCATTGTAATATGTTGTGATACTTGGTTTTGTAGTGTCAATGATTTAAGATTCTATCCTAGACACAGTATCATGGAAAAACAACATGGTATCTGAGCTACTTTGAAGGTCTAGTGAATCTGAGTGTGCACAACGAAGCAACTCAGAGGGAGCTGGGATTGTCCATATCATGGAGCAGAGCATTCAACTGAAGACATGGATATGTGGTCTTGACTGACTTGGTAGCGAGATTGGTTGGGAGTACTGGTGGATTGGTGGAGAGCCTGGTGAACAATAGTTTGCTGTAGGGAAATTTACTGATCATGGAATTCCTATGATTTTCCATGGATCATTGGGACAACTCAATGATTTCTTTGGCATGGATGAGATTAGTTTGATCGAGAGTGCTTCATGTGATGGACTGTAGATTGGTAGGATAGTTTCTTCATTGGATCGTGATGTTGCATATCCAAGATTGGAGGGATTTGCATGAGTTGTGTTTGATCCAGGAGGATGAGTGCTTGCAGGATTGGGTTGCAGGGATGATGACCCGTGTTCAACCACTAATCATACTAACCTTGTAGGACACAAGATCAATGACAGGTTGAGCCAGTGGACATCGTGAAAACTCAAAGGGAGTCTAGCTTCAGAGGGAGCAACCCTATGGAAGTACTGAGGTATTTAGGTTGAAATGTGCGGAGGTAGAGGCACTACCAAGATTGTAGGGTTTATTCTACAAAGTATGCTGCAGTGATGGATGCCAGATGGTTTAGTTTTTCCAAATGATGTTGATGGAGAATTCCTAGTGTTGGAATTACCTTCCTCACTAAGAGGTAGTGTTGAGATTTGTAGCTTGGAAGGTACTCCAAGCCCTAGGATTTGGGGTTTGGAGGTTGGAGCACCACTAATTCACTTGTGGGTCTGAAACCCAAGCCTATGGGCTTTGCACCCTAGCATATGGGTGTGATTATATGGGTACATTTCTACATGTGATGATTTGAGTTGATAGAGGACTCCGAGAGTAACTGGATGCAACGAAAATGACCCAAATCCAAGTTGTAGAAGTGCATATATTATTTTTTGAAGTTATGGTGTGGGCTTGTTGCACAAAGTTAAGGTTAACCTAGCTATTAGGATGCCTTATGATAGGTTTTCAAGCCCTCAAAGGATAGTATGTTGGAGCCCTTGGAAAGTTTATAAAAGGGAGTGACGTTGGAGATCATTCCTCACATAAAAGGAGCATTCTACATCAAGATCACTCTGCGATTTGGGGAGGATCTCAGGCAAGGATGTTTGTAGTAGGAAACCAAGTTGGGAGAAGTTTTATCTATATTTTGAGTGCAATATCCTTGGCATATTGGGCCAAAACTATAAGGCAAGAAATGAGGAGGTTGAGGGAACATTCCTAGGCAGATTTGAGGTGAATTACCTTGCAGACCAGACTGCAGGTTAAAGGCTAGTTCTGGGTGATTTTGTGTTGTATATCTCTGTTCACAGGGGACATAGAGAGGGGATGTTACAAAAAAAAATTTCAAGGACTTTTAGGAGGGTCTAGAGGGCTAAGAAAGCTCCTTTCTCTAGGTTGCAGTCATCTCTAACAATAGTGAGGGAAAATAGGGATATTCTCCATGTGTTCTCGGATGATTTACAATGCCGATGTGGGTAGAATTCTTGTAGTTTGATATGAGTGTTTTAGGGAGCCTTGTAGAGGTTCCCAAGGCCTACAACATCACCTTGGATGCTTAGGAATATATAGGTGAAGTAAGAGACATTTTTGGAGAATATTGAGGCTCTGTTTTAGGGATGTTTGTGTGCCCTAAGTAGACTAGTGCATGCACAAATCCAAAGGCAATGAGTTGTAACAGTGAGTTGTAGATGTTTTCTTGTTGATGGTTAGATGCTAGTGCATGAGGAGGTCCTAGTTAGGATAGTTGGTATTGAACATCTTGTGGTTGGTGGAGGAGAACAAGTAGGTGTCCAAAGTAGCCATTGAACATTTTACAAGAAGGAATTTGGACAACTATGAGTTGGGTGAAGTTTTGGGAGCCTAAGTAGCTCCTTGATGGACTAAGGAGGCTACTAGAGGAGTTAGATTGGATCTCAAGGTTTGGCCAGCCATAGGAGCAGATTGTTGGAGCTCATGTTCATCATTGGAGAAGCGAAATTTGATGGTGATAGGTGGTAGACCTCCTACCCTATGTTAGTCTTCATTAGAGTAGCACGGGAAGGCTATAGTGGGATGAAGTCCCTAAGTAGTTGAGGAGCAATAATGGGTAGATGAGAGTTGTTCACAAACGAGGTTGTGAACAACACAACAAGAGTCTAGATGTGTTGATGAGTTGAAGGAATAGTGATCAATGAGAGATTTAATGGCTAGATGGACTTGGATCATTGATAGAGGCAATGATGTATATCAGGAGTTGAAGGACCAGGCAGGTACAGGGTACAATCGAGAGGAGTTGTGATTGCATGCTACAATATCCATATGGACAAAGTATCTTGTTGAGGATAGATTGGTTGTCAATGGAATGACACCAAGCCCTAGTTTTTTATATTGTATTAATGGATGTATGAGGGCCATTATCCTTGATATGGGAGCCCTAGACTGTTGTATGATTCAGTTTGATTAATATAACGAAGTTGGGTTAAAAATTTGTAAATATTTGTGCACATGTGATTTACTGTTGTTTATATTCTGTTGTAATATGTTGTGATACTTGGTTTGGTAGCATCAATGATTTAAGATTCTATCCTAGACACTAGTATTGTGGAAAAACAACAACAATAAGGCTATAAATAAGAGGGACTATAAATAAGTATAATTGATTAATGATATATTTTAACAATTTAAAATGAAGATATACATCAAAAGTAGTTATTAGAATTTCAGAAAAATTGTGCTAATCGTAATTGCACTAGAAAATCTACACTCTAGAGTGGTTGTTTGACCAGGCAGGTATCAATTTTGGGGGTAATAGATTAGTCAATCCCACCGAGTCCATATTTTTGATAAAGAAGTCAACTAAGAGATCAAGGAGGGTTGAAGCCCCCCTTATTTCTCATTCTCCCAAAGTAAAATTTAAATCTCCTCTTAGCAAGACTGATCCCATGGAGAAACAAGAATGAGAGAGTAGGAACTACAAAAATCTGAATAACGTCCATATATGTTCAAACATATAAAATAGAGATTAAAGCTCTAAAGTTGAAGGCTAATGGAAAGAATTGAGAATATAGACCATGGAAAGGATCAATAGAGAACATGTTCATCCAAACCAATAAGTAAACCTCTAACTTCCTAATTGTGTCTATGTAATGGAAGGTTTAATTCAAAAAGAGAGGCTCCACAAGGAGAATTGTTTTTCTCCTTCAAGCATGGTTTCCTGAAGGATAGTAATATGATGGTAATGAAGATACGATAATTGCTTAATTTCCTGTCACTTTGAAGGGGCGGCTAGTCCCCTACAATTGAGGGAAAAAATTCTCATTTAGAAGGCTTATATGGATCAACCACTCTAAAAAATTTGACAATAGACCTTTTCATTCCCTTACGGACATCTAAAATGCTTATTTTTTACCATCAAAAGGGAGGATTTTCTACCTTTAACATGCACTTGTTTCAAGTCCTCCTCATAGTGGCTTATACCTCCACCTTCATCCAATAATAAGGTATTAGTATTTATATGGATGTAGTTTTGAGCGTAAATTGTAGCAGGTGGGGGAGAGGGAGGAAGATCAAGAAAATGGGTGTTAGGGAGGAAATTCAGGGAAGGGAGAGGAACTAAGGAGGGAATTTTGGATGGGACGAGGGAGGAAAGCCCTTAGAGAGTAGTAGGGAGGAGCTTGATAAAGACAATCCCGAAATGGACACAAGAAAATTTTGTACAAGAAAGGTGTTCATAGGAAAATGAGGAGAAACATTTGTAGAGAGAGAACAAAAATGTAAAGAAAATACATGTGGAGGGAGGTCCAACATACCTTTGTATGGTTTTCCTTCCTCAACAAATATGGGAAGATGCTTTTGTTCATAAATATATGAAGGAGATGACTAAGAAGTTTTTGGAGCTAATGACACATTCTCCATAATCTTGCGTGATGGAGCTTCCTCCATCACTGACTAACCCTTTTTTACCCATTTCTTGTTTGACTTCCCCATTAGATAGTCATGACTCAAGTGGCCATATGTGTGACACCTTGCAAATTTGAATTGAACAAGATCGTAGTAAAGGGCCTTCTTATGAGATATTTTCCCAACCTTGATAGAAATAGTATTAGATAAGTCACACATATTCTTTTCATGTGCATATATCTATTTTATAAGGAAGAGAGATCTACCTCATAAAAAAAACAAAGGATACTTCCAATTTCCCTAAACACCTCTTATGACCATAAAATAAGGGGGAGACCAAGTAAATATACCCAAATTGGAATGATTGTTAGTTATCCAAGCAGGTGTCAAAGTCCACTCTCCATTTTTTTTTAAAACAACACCTAGGAGTCTCATTTCCAACATTATTGTAGTAGATTTTGTACATCATCTTGAGATTCCTGAATCAGCCCCATCTAGTATTATCTAAAATCAAGCATTTGGGTGAGTAATCGATCAATGCTTTGAAGTGAGAATCTATCCATAAACACATAGCTACCATTTTATTCTACAACTAGCAAACCTCCACTCTACAACCAAGTCTTCTTTCCTTGAAATTTCATTTAGCTGAATGTCCTTTCCTTTTATAAGGCTAGGATCTTATACAAAGGATACCCTCCTCAAAGGGTGGACACATATATGGAGTCCCATCCACCAATGAAATGGACAAAAGGGAGCCAAGTACATTAGGAGGTGGAATTGTCACTGTTCATATCAGAGTGCAGGGGAATGTTATATCAGGTGAGATAATTGGGATCATGAAGGCTGATGGAGATGTGGATAACGATAGGGGCTTGATTTCGTAACCCCCAAAGGGGTCTTCAAAGAAGTATACCAACTCTTTGTCCATACATAAAACGAAAAATTCATCCATGATTGAGATGTGGAGTGGAGAGAGGTCGTAGAAGTAACTTGTAAGCTTCCCTAGAGATTAAGACCCACACCATTCACAAAAACCACTAATCGTGAAAGCCCATGTTTTACTTAAATTAATACTTCATGTTATATAAAATACTATTAATATTAAACCTTTTTATAAAATTTATAAAACCATAATATCTTTAAAATTAATTGGGAAAGTAACTCAAATATTTATTGTGTTCTTTTTATATTACTATATTATAAAATTTAATTGCAACCTATTTCAAATATTATAAATATATTTATATCGAAGGAAAACCAAATATAATTTAACAATTAAAATTAACATGATGCTCAATGTACTCTTCAATTAGCTTTATGTAAAAATCCAAAAACTACATCTCTCATAAATGTGGCCCATCTAAAAGATATGTTAGTGGTGGGCACTCGAAATATTAGTTAAGAGCATCTCATAGATTCCAAAGATTTATCGGTTTTAGATTGGTTGAGAAAACTTGTGCCTACAAGTAGAATATAAAATGAAGTTAATATAAAATGAAGTTAAAAGGAAGAGGATGATGGTAAAAAGTAGAAAATGGGGTTAAAAGGAAGAGGAGGACAATGAAAAGATAAGTGCAAACTATCAAAATAATATCAGGGCATGATATTTGGTGTTAAAAAGAGATTGATTATGAGATTTATGTTAATATGTGATAAAAAAATTTCCCTATCCAAAATTTGAGATCATTGGTTTAAAGTTGGTAATGAAATAAAGGTGTATTAATTTTTTTTCCTAAAACTAAAACAAATATGTATATATATATTAAATAATGAGAAAATTTATCATAATTTAGTTGTCAAATTAGTAATCCGGATGCGGGTGAAACTCGAGCTCATTAATGGCGATTAATAGGAGTGACGACGCTTGGTCGTGCCAGTTGTTGGCCAGCGCTATGATCCATGCCCGGACTTGGCACATGAAGGTTCACCTAAGGCGAGAGCAGGTCTGCCTGCAAAATGTTTGAAATGCTCGCTTCGGCCGAGACAAGGCAGCTGATGGTTTAAATATGGTGCATTCAACCTTCAAACCCACTATATGCACCCCTTCCTTAAGCCTCTGCCCGCTCCATGCAGAAATCCCCTGCAACAGATTTGTTTCAAGCAACTGCTGTTGGCTCTTGTACTGTCATGTTTTTGGAATTGGGTTTCATTTCTCCCATTCCCAGCCCTGCTCTCTGAACCCTGCTCAGGAGCCCACTGTGCATTCTCAACTTCCCATCCAAGAGCCCAATTCTTCTGAGCTTCACCACCGCTGCTTAGCGATGGTCCGTCATCGCATGAGAAGACGCCATGGAGGGAGCTGTGGTGGTCGCGCGCAGTCTCAGGCTACTCATTCCGTTGATCAGCCACTGCCCCCTGCCTCTCCGCCCCCATCTCAAGCTAATTCTATCCCTCCCAGCCCGTCTCGCAGACCCTTCTCGCACAATGCCTTCCAGTCAACTCATTTCAAATTTAAGAGCAGCCTGAACAGGCCTATTATCATGTCTAATATCACCATCATCTTCTCTGAAGAAGAGGCTCAGCCTCATGCTCCAGTGCGCACCTCGGCAAAGCATTCTAAGGGCGTTCATAGAATTGCTAGCAGTCATGGCTCTGAGCAGAACTTGACAGAAGAAGGCAAGGCGGCAAGGCATGGCAGACAACATGAGGAGGGTGATACTGCAGGCAACACTCGACAACCAGGTGGCAGCTCCCATGGCACCACAGTTTCAATGGCTATTGCTGGCAGCTCAAGCGGCACCCGTCCAACGTTGGATCCTCCAGGTGGCAGCGTGGCTGGTGACGTGGTGAAAGATGGCGAAATTTGGTATGGAAATTCTTGCCTCGTTGTTGAGGAGTCAATGGACCATGACGTCCCCATGTGACGCCACTTGGACCCCCTCGTGTCTTCTCAGAGTTTCAATTTCTCACTGGTTAGGTTCGGTGGTTTATGGTTTTGTGATTCTGTTTATGTTTCTGTGGCTTTGTAGTCTGTGGTTCTATTGCTAACATGTACAACATTTCTGTCTTTCGGTGTCTGTCTCGACTGCTTCAAAAGGGGTTATCTCAAGTCCTCTTTTTGGTTTTGTCGTTGTATTCCCACTCCTTTGCATGGTTTTTGCACACTGTAACTGGTTTTCCCAATTATGGGACAATTTTGATGACTTGAAGGCATTCAGATGCTCTCGACTGAGGTTTCTGCCTCATTGTAATTATATTTTTCTTTCCTTTTAATAGAATTAGTCTTTACAATGAAAAAAAAAGTTTTCAAATTAGTAAGGAAAACTACTAATTTGATAACCAAGTTATAATAAGTTTTCTCACTGTTTATTAAATAATAAATTTGGTTTAACACAAGTGGTTGGGAGAAATGTTGTTCAATCCTCTCCACTTAAATTCAATTTGTGCATCTAACATGTTGAGCTCATAGTGAGTACTCTTGTAACGGTTTTGAGCTTTGTTGTTTGAGTAGTCCCAAAAAGACCAAATCATGTATATACCTCATCTGAAATATTTTGTTAAATGAAATGTTTTGTTAAATATTTTACTTTTTATACAATTGTGTGTCAAATTCCAATTTTTATAGGTTGAATACACTTAGTGTTTCTTTGAAGGTATGTATGTAAGGTAAGGTAAACATCAAGAAATATCAGTTATTCCACATTTCCTCTTTTCTTGTTGCATATCTATGTAAATTTTGACCTGTATAGATAATACATGTAACCAAATTCTTTAAAAAAAATAAAAAAGATACAATGACAATCACATAAAATATACACAAATATTTTTTATCTTGGAACCCAAAACCAAGAAAACCAGATTGATTTTTCATTATATTCCTTTCAATGTTACAATACATTATATACATGTTGGAGCATTCATAAACCCCCAATACATTAACCCTGGATTAGAATATAACTATAGTTCCTGTGACTAGATCTAGAAAACCATGGGCAAAATCACCATGTGCCCCAAAACCGAGAATGCACAATCTGCCCATTTTTTTTAAGGGGGCACTGCCCTGAACGCCCATGTAGGGGGACTATAAGCTAAGTTAAATTTTAGTGGAGGTTAAACAAATCAAAAGGAAAAAATATTGGTAAAGTTGGGTTGGAGGTATCATATCTAGCCCCACATTATTTAAAGCTTTAAGGACTTGGCTCAACTAATATGTATTAGATGAGTTCATAAAGTCTTCAAAGGGAGAGTTACCTCCACTCTCCACTCTTCACCCTAAGGGAAGGTGCTTAAGGTAAATAAAGGCAGGTTGGGGGCATGAAGTATAATGAAGGAAGGAGTTATTTCCATTACTCACCCTCTAGACTACTAAAGTAAGGTATGCCCATACCCAATGTGGGGAAGAGAAAAGGAAAAGAGAGGTTTAATCATTCCACTCTCCACACCAAATGAAAATGAGGAAAGCTACCATAGGGGAGAGTGTTGGAAATACTCAGAGGGGGATGAATCCGTATTTCAGTTAATTTTAATTACTTTCAGAGCATTAAGTATCATTACCAGAAATAAAATAAGATAATCAACAACACATCACATCACATGAACAATACATAAGAAATTTTTAGGTGGAACCCTTACGGGAGAAAAACCACATAACACTTTCTAATATAAATGATGAGTACAATAATTTATTAGTTTCAACTGAAGGGAAGATCATACTCCCTATTACTCAATTAGAAAAGCATTCATTTTTATCAAGAAGCCCCAACTCCTTGAAAGGATCTACTCTAACACCCTGGTTTTACTAGCTCCAACTGGAAGGATGCTCCAACACCATCCTAGCATCAATTTGCTGCCCTAACACCACCCTGCCACTCTGAAGTGTTCTAAGGCTCTAACTTGAAGGAGACTTAAATATCCACCTTGCACCACCCTAATATAAAAAATAGAAGAATAAAATGTGGGCTCTTGTACTAGGGACAATGACCCACTTTCAAAGATATACAAATAAAACTTTACTGTTATCTATGCTGATATATGCCCAATTGTCATTGCTCAGATCTAGATTCAAACACAACAAACTTGAGATCTAATCCTTAAATACAACTATAGATTAGATTATAGGTTGGCCTTTATATCCTATTACCCTTATATCCAAATTATTATCACAAAATTCAACTAAATATTTCAAATACAGGTTGATCAATTTACAAGTATAAATGCTTTGGTTCATACCTCATTTTTCATGAGAAGATCAGCTTAATTGTATTGTTAAAGGTACACCTTCTTTTCCACAATTTGCATCATATATATCCCTTAAGTTGAAGTTAAAACAAACCACAAGTTTCTTTTTAAAATTGTAACCTAACCAGACCTTGAACCAACTCTAATTTTGTGGCCTAAACAAGCCTTAATCAAATTCAATTTAGCCAACCCTTAAACAATCCTATACTGCATCAAAGTCAATACTAAACAACAATTTTGTGGCCTAAACAAGCCTTAATCAACTTCAATTTAGCCAACCCTTAAACAATCCTATACTACATCAAAGTTAGTACTAAACAACATCATGAATAAGTCTTGGAGTCGACCTTCTGATATGATATTTCCCTTGAAAATGGCTTATGAATTCAACCCTGAAAACTACCTTAGCTAGGCCCTATTGTGACCCTTTTTCTGCGGTTTGGAAAAATTAAAGTTGCTCCTTGTATTTGGCCCTTACAGGCCTAAAATCAAATCTTGATCTGCTAGTTCATCTTCCAATCATACCCTTAACACAAATTAGTCTTATTGCTCAGATGTGGCCTCAGACTAACTATAGAACAAACCTATGATTTTCCTAATCCATGAACCTTCCACAAAAACAAAATCTCCTCAGAAATAGGTCTCAGACAAGCTGAAAAAGGGCCATAGAAGGGGGGTTAAATATTGCCTTAGATTGTCCTCAAAACATGTTTAAAAAGTGCCTCATAAGTGGACTTGAAAACTTCCTCAAAATCTCCATTTTAGCCCAACGAAATGCCACCCAAAAGTAAAGAAAAAAATCAATGAAAACCTCGTCCTTCTACTATTGATCTATGTGCTTCATTGACATTAAATATATATCAGAGTGAATACACAAGATAATGCTTGATAAATGATTACTTTTGGAGGGCACTCGAGTGCCCTATATATACACAAGGAGGGGAATATAGAGGGGGGTTGACTTGCCCTTAAACACATGGAGATGACTTGATTTCATATAAAAATATCTCTATAAATTCTATTTTTGTAGTGTCAACTTTAATCATTCTTTGGAAGTAGATTTCAGATTGAATATTTCTATTTTTGAGGCCGATTGTGTTATAGGCCATTTTGTCACATCTGGTCAATAGGCCTTCAATTCGATCAATCAACATCCTTTGACCCCTTTTCATCATCCTTGCACAAATACCTAAGCATGACTCTTTCTAATCCCTGAGTTTATGCCTAAAAGCACCTTGTTTCATTAATTTTAAGGACCAACGCACCTGGCACCTTACTGGCCAGCATTGACTACTAGGTTACCCTAGTCTACACCTGTGCCAATCACCAATATGTTACGTAGTGTTAGGGGTGTACTGATTCTAGAAATTTGGGAAAACAAAAAAGAATCCTAAAGCTTCCTCTTCTAGAAGCTTCCAGGATCTGTTGTAACCATTTACCTCAGATAAAAGTCTCGAATCCTATCCTATCCTACCTTGGAGTTTTCATCCCTTATCCCTTGAGCTCATCCTTCCATCAAGATTGGATTCAAGTCCATATTGGTAAAAGGATAATAATTCATGAACTACCTCCTTCAGCTATATATTTACTACCACCCATAGGCAAGGGGCTGGCTTTTGGAGAGTGATTCTACCCTTATGTTGTTGATGTGAAAAATATCATTCCATGCATTTGGGTGATTAGAGGTGTATTTTGTGACAAGGAAATGACAAGTCAACTTGGAGGATCTCTTCTATAAGATCAACACCTATTTTTGGTTGTAACTCATTGAATTTCTATTAATGCAAAGAGTTCTTTGTTTTCCTATATATGATGTTATGGTTTCATGTATTTCAATACCATGTTGATCTATTGAATAAAGTGATTAGATGTTGCTACATAGATTCTGTGGATTCTTGGCTTGTGTTATTTGATTGTGTAGTATCTAATTATAGCAATCAGAGCTAGGATTGGAGAATTCAAGCCAAAGGAGTAAAGCATATGATAAATTCCAAGTAGGCTTAATATCATTATCTATTTACTTTAGGGAAAATTTGAGTCCCTTTGTCTTTCCGTTGTTCTAGGTCAATCCACTAGGCCTAGGGAAGATACTTTTTTCCATAGTCGTAGATTCCGCATAACAAATTGGAAACAATACGAGGAAATTTTGTATTCCCTCGATGGTTTCTTTGTCCATTGTGCTTGCATTACCTCTTCTTCAGATCTTTATTATCTTACTCAGTCAAGAGAAGACCTAGGAAGACCTTTCATTAAGTCTCAATTGCAATCCTTGTGTCAGAACTTCGCATCCCTAGACTAATACACCCTTTGGTCTTGTGATAGAGCGCTGAACCCCAGCTGAGCCTTCCTTGTGTTTGTGTTGCATAGCACTAGTGCGTCCTTTGCACCTATGTTGGCCCCTATTCATGCACAATTTCTTTTGTCTTTATTTTCTCTCTGAAGCCTCCATTTGGTTTGCTTTCATTTTTAGTGCCTTTGGCAAGGATTTATTTAAATTTTTCTTTATTCTTATCATTAGGTCATTTTCAAACTAATTTTGTTTGATCATTGAGTGCTTAGATGAATTGGTATTCTAGTTGTCATTTTGAAAAGCTTGTTTGAATGAATTATTAAAATTTGCATCTTGGTTTTCTTCTTTTTTAAAAATTAAGTGACTTGAAGAGAAAATTTTTTGCATTGGCATTTAGGGTTTTATGTGTGCATCGAAATTGGAACAATTGCATTTAAAAGAGCATTGTACTTTGAACATTGTTTGTTGCATACTCTTTGTCTCTTCCCTTAGATAGATTTTCATTGAATTAGAAAAATTTCATTTCCTCATGCTAGTTTTCATTTTAGGATATTCAGGTGACATTTGTGGTGAGCCCCAAAACTGAAACTTAATTGAAGATAAACATTAAAATTTACTAAATCAATCTAAGGATCATTTGTAACATTAACGCAAGCATTTAATGCAAACATTAACGCAAACATTTATAGGTCTATGCTAGAGACATGTTCTGACATTGTTAAATGTAGGAGTTTCTGTTGTTTTCTAGCCGCGGGGGTGAAATCACGTTCTATGTACGTGAGTGTATAAGATCATTCTCCACGTACCTTTTGGTATACTGGATGGTGCTCCACACATGTAAAGTATATGGGAATGCTCTCATCGAATAGTTACGCATTAGAAAACACTAATACAGACTGCACTTCCACGTATTGTCGAGTATATATTGGAAGTCCCCTATAGGTTTCTATCCTCACCATTGGTAATCGAGTTGACCACCTTGTGTATCGTGATACAACAAACACAACATTTGGGGATATTTCCTGCACGTACATTAAGTCCTTGGCTTGCCAAGGTGTATATTGCAGTTGACGGTTGCTTGGTAATCCTTTATACCTAGATTACCCACTTTTTGATTTATTTTGTGTTAATTTCTAAAATTTATTATGAAACATGGAAGAAAAAAATCCCCCACTCCTTTGTTCATGTAGAATGAAAAATAATCCTCCTCTTCCACCAGAGGCCCCTCTAGGCCATCGTCAAAAGCATAAGAAGACACAAACTACCAAATTGAGAAATTCAGGAACTACTTTTGGTCCTCCTCCTGAATATGATCAACCAAATCATTTTTCCCTTTGAGTATTGAGCCCGAGATCACCTCTGCTCTTATTGGTGAATCTGACACAATTGAAACATAAGTCTCTAAAACCTTATTGCTTGAGATTATGGAGCCTGACCTTCCTGAGTCAAAAAATTTATTTCTTGAGGTTGTTGAACACAAGAAACCTCAACCGTCTTCACCTGTTACTTTATGAACTTCCCCTTATCTTCCTTTGTCTCAGACAAAACCTCCAACCCTATATCTTGGACCCGACGATGAACCTCTTCCATATGGTCTTGAAAGTATTGAAGAGATCTTGCAAGAAGAGCCTCGTCCCTCTACTCCTATTCATTATAGTGGATTTCACCTTTATCAGATTAATCTTCTTCCTCCTCTTCAAACTCTAGCACAAAATCCTTTATTTAATTCTTCTGACTCACCCACATATTTTATGTGGAAATATTCATTGGGATTGTTAACCATGACTGGATCCAATTTTATTTCCCAACACGTGTCGACCATTATGGTTGAGACATCAAATGTTTCTTCCTCATCCATGTTCACAACAGCACTAGAGTCACATCTGTATGGTGGCCCGTCTGTCCCACCTAGCTATTAGTATTTATCTGGTATCTTCTGCTATCACTCAGGTTGTTCCCTAAAACTTGTTGAGAAAAGGGAATGCGGCCGAGGTAACCACTAACCAGTCTTTTAGATGCAATTTCTAGCCAAACTGCATCCAGAGAGGGCTCTCTCTATATGTTTTAACTTTGTTATTTCTAAGTTTTTTGCTAGTTATGATGTGCAAAGTTTTGTATTAAATGGGTTTGGATGGTGATTTCAAGCAGAGTTAGGATGCAGGTCTGATAGGGTTAATTCCATTGGGCAATGGAGTCTATGAAAGTGGATTGCTGAGAGTGTTTATGTGATGATAGGCAATACTACAGAGCAAGATAATCAGTTTGGAACAATATCAAAGCCAGTGATGGATGGGATGTAGGCTAGGGGGTAAAGGGCAGTCAAGAATCCTTTATCCTAGTGGAAGAGGGAAGGAGCTTGAATACTTTCAAGGAGCAGTGAAGAATTCCTTGACAATGTTCAAAATGAGGGAATTAGTAGAGATAGAAGCATTTAAGAATTTCTATTCAAGCTAATTGTGAAGAAAACATAGATAACAATAGGAATTGAACACAGAGTGTATTTAAACAAGTTTTGGGCTATTCCTTTTCCATGTTGTTAAGATTATGAAACATATATGAGACTTGCAAACATTGAAAAAACAAAACATAGTTAGAATAACTTATTGGGACAAAGAAAGACACAAGAATTCTGTAGCAGAGTCCAACATCATCACATCCACATTCAGAAGATCCAACAGCAATGCATTTCAATTCCCTTTGTATTAATCAATATCTGAGTTACAGCATAGTTCAAATGGGAGAATCACCAACCCCTAATACATTCTTTGGGGGGGTATTTATAAAAAAAGAGAGTTTACAAAATATCTTTGAGGATAAGATAAGGAGCAATAACTTCCTTTAGCTACTTTGTCAGAGAAATAAAGGCAGAAATGAAGGCAGGAGTTATTGTAGCTGTCCTGGCTGCTTTACTGAAAAGATATTTTAGACTTTTCACCCAGGAATTCTTCTGGTAGTTATGTCTTTGCTTTGCTTTCTTGCGTTGCTGTCCTGATCTGCTACCTGCTCTGGATTCATCTTTAATGTGTCCTGATCTTGGCCTGAGCTCCTTCATTTATATCTGCCACGTGTCTTGCCCTTTGACCAGATGTACATAGGCAAAAAGGATCCGAATTTACTTAGGCAAAACTTCCAGCATACTTTGCCACCAGTGTTCTGTGGGCAACTGATGTCTTTGTATCTTTATTAGTATCTCATCAGCCTCAATATATCTGTAAAAATTGGGCTTGACTTCAAACAAATGATTTATTTCATGTTCTATGAAAAACAAATTTTCCAGTTTGTCATACAAGCTCTGTCCAGAAGGAGGTCCTGTGTTTTCTGAGTTGCTGGATGATGCAGTGGTTTGATTTGTCACATACATGTTCACCCGATGAGCATACTGCTCATGTGATAATAGTTTTTGATTGCTTGTTACTAAACTGGGTAGACCCCTTTGCTGTAAGTTAGTCAATTTCTCTGTGAAGGTATTAATATCCATCTGCATCTCCTAATACCTTCTTTCCAAAGTTTGTATAAGAGTTCTCATTGTTAGCACCTTCTTTATTGTCAAAATGGTGCCTGTCCTGTCATTGATCTCTAAAGCTGCTAATTGTTCCTTGGTATTGGTGTTCAAAAAATGGATGAGTGCATTGGCTTGATCAGGCATATTTCCTAATGATGCCCAGGCCCTTTGTATTTATTCTTGTGCCCTGTCTATTAATTCCATTTGCTCGTACATTGTATGAATTGATCTTCATTTGTCAGTAATGGACTAGCCAATCTTAGTCCACAAAATTATTTTAATATCTGCCAGAGGTTTATGTAAAGTGAGATCCTTTTCCAGTGTTTTCACCTTATTCTCTAGGGCCTTCACCTCTCCGGTCTTCTCTGCTACTGTTATTTTTGATTTGTCATAGCTCACTTCTAGCTTGGCTAGTTTTTCTTTTGCTTCTCTGAGCTCTGACATTTGAGCTTCTAGCTCTTTCACTGTCTTCATCATTTCCTCCATTTTCATGCTGGTCTCAGGCTCTGTTGTTGTTGCTGCTGTAGCATTTTTGGTCGCTGTACCTATTGTCAATGGTGGCTCAGTGGGAGGAATTGTTGTTGTGTCTGTGGGGGGAGTAGAGACAATTGTTGGAGCTATTTGGGGTGGCTGGGAGGTTGACTCTCCCTGCTTAGTTTGCAATGCTTTCTCCAACTCTTGCTTTGTCTGCATCAGCCTTTGGTTCATTTTCATTAATAAATCCATGAAATCCTCTTCTGCCTTTTCTTGTGCTAGCTCTGTTGTTTGTGGATGCATGGTGACAGGCAGCTTCAACTGCTTTCTAAAGGTAGCAATATCTTCCTCCTTTTTGATCAATGCTTTGGTGGCCTTGGCATCCTTGGGATCATGTCCCAACTCAACAATTATTTCCTCCATAGTCTTTATTCGGTTGTCTTTGGCTAGAGAAGGGATCTTCTCTAAGTCCAATTGAGCATATGTGTTACTCAATGACTCTTTTAATTGGTGGGCCAGCATTGCTTTGTCTGCTAGTGTGGCATAGACCATTTCACCTGTTTGTTTGTGTAATTCGATTTGATCCATTGGGTGGATGTCCTTGGCAAGGACCTCTAGATTGGTCCTTATGTAGTCAGCTGCAGACTGTGGCTGCTGAACTTTGGCCTTGAAATGACTTAAAATCATTTTTTCCCCCTTGACGTCATAGGCTGCCATTAGTCTATGCTATTTGGAGGGTGTCATCTTAAGAAACTGGTCATACAACTGAATTATTAATGACTCATTTTGAGCCTTAATCTCTTTGAATGACTGCTTGATGTCTGATGGTTTCTTTGCTTATGACCTTGAGGAGGAGACTTCCATTCCATGCTGCCTCCCTCCTTCTTGTCTATGAGAGCTAGCAGAAGTTTGTTGGCTAATGGCTCTCCCTCCTCTTGGGATTTCAGTAATGTCTTCCACAGTATCCTCTTCAAGAGGATCTACCCTTTGCTTCTTGGCCTCTTGCTGACCTGTTGACTCACTTGCAGGTGTGGTCTCTTCTCGGTCCCTTTTCTTGCTTCTCTCCTCAGGAAGAGGAGTCTGTAGTGCTGGTACCTCTGGTGCTTGTGTTGGTAGTGAAGGGGCTTGCCCTTGTCTGTGTTCTTTTGAGGTAGTAGGCTGCTCTTCCATGATTTCTTGTTCTGCCACTACCAACTCCTTGCCCTTTGTTGTCCTTGTTGCTGGTGTAGTCCTTTCCTGGGAAACCTGTTGTGCAGTTGTGGTAGTTGATGAGCTCTCTCTAGTTGGCTGTGGCTTTTTGAAATACACCTACCCAAAAGATTCCAAGTCAAGAGTTTTTTCCAAATCTTTCATGGTTTGTTCCATTTTTTCTTCCTCTGTTAACTCTTCAACTAGAGTGCCCTCCAACCACTCATCTTGGTTGGCATACTTTTCTATGTCAAGGATGTTGCAGTGTTCATAGGGGGCTAGCCTATATTTACCCTTCTTGCATTGATGAAGCCATATGGGTCATAGGGTACCCACCAAAAGCTTCTCTTGAGTCTGAGTGTTTGACCCAATAGCTCATCAACATCCTTCCATCCCTCTTTCTTGTTCATAACAAAGGGGCCTAATTGGTCTCTGAGTTTCAATCGGGCCTTTTTCTTTGTGCTATGGAAGTGACTCAGATCTGAGTTGATGAATTTCCTGAAATATTCCAAGGCAAACAGTCTCATTGGCACATATCTGGGCAGCCTGTAGGGGCACAGCTCACAGCCATATATCCTGAGAATAGTGTGATTCTGGTAGAGATATCGGTCACCTATTTTATAGTTCTTGGAGAGTTGTATTATTTTTTGCATATCATGTGTCAGTCTGGGAGGAGGAGTCCTCATCAAGAGGCAAGAGACTGGGTACACAAATAGATCAACAAACTCATAATAAGAGTAGGGAGAGCTGCGTACATCATGAAAGATTGTGGTCCAAAAAATAACAGACCTCCTCTCCCCTTTGTGGTCCAATTTTCTAATGGGGAATTGGAAGATATATCGCTGGTAATATAAAAATAGATGATAGATGTAAGAAGAATATTTGAAGATTCCCTCCCTATCTAGCCTCAACAATTGGTGATGCATCTTATTGGCAATAAACTTGGCATAATTGTACTTGACAGCAGAGGGTTGCCCTGGGGTAAAAATAGACAGCATAACCAATATGGTTTCATCAATGTGCTCACTTGTCTTGAACCCCAACACAAAATATATCATATCAACCACTAATCTACCCATTTCAGTGAAGCAGGCATAGTGAAAAGGAGGTGGCTCCTTGGGCTGGCTATCTGCCCTCATGAACACTTTGGCAATCCTGGCTATCTCTGAGCTGGAGAGTTTGGGACCTTCATCCAGTAAGTATTTCATGGTAAGGGGAAACTGGAGGTGTGTTGGTTTAAAGTTCAGCTCTGGTTGATAGAGTCAGGAGTGATTTAGAAAAGAGTAGTCCCAGATGGACTTTTAACTGCTTTGTTTGTTGTCTCATAGTTCTTACAACAAAGGTGGATGATCTCAAGGAATATGTTCAGAGAGGGGAGGTAGTACCTGGGAAATTTTGATTCCCAAATACCAAATACATCATCTTGATTCAAGTAACTATTTCTGAGCTCGTAGACTACTTGAAGATGGTTTTGGAAACCTACAAGGTCTTAGATTAGGTAATCTTTATCAGCCAAGGGAAAATGTTCTAACTCTTTGTGGGGTACATTGAGGTGGGTGATGTTTAAGGCCACTAGACCTTCCATGGCTTAGCTCTATTGTTTTTAGAATTGGAACCTTTGGCTTTGTGCAGGTAAAAATGGGCAGGACGATGGCTTTAAGGATTTCCCCGGGATTTTCATAGTTAGAACTGGTTTGTTGGTCTGAATTCGGTTCTGTGGAGTGATGTCAGCTGGAGAAGCAAGAGCTATGGGCCGTTTGGCACAGTGGACTTCAATTGTGGGCAAAGATGGCCTAGGAGGTTCTTTGGAGAGTTTACAGGGCCGAACGAGCTCAATTTTAGATGACTGTGTGGATTTACAGTGCTTTTGGCATCTCAGAGGCTTATGGGGGATTTTTGGGTAGGAACACAATGTTTTTTCCTTTAAATTGTGGGTGTTGGTGCTAGGTTTACAGAGAAACTAATGGAAAATAGGGTCGGGAGCGAATTTCTGGTAAATACCTGTTTTCTCGGTGAAATGGGCGACTTGCGGGTGACCAGGTGGGTCGAGGGGCCGAGCTGTGCACTGTTCTTGCTGGTTGGCGGACTTGAACGGTCGAAAATGGTGTTTTCGATGTAATTTGCATGTACAGGTGCATGTAGAAAACAAACAACGAATGGGTAAAAACAAACACTTTTACCCTTTTTACCTAGAAAATTTGACTTTGGCGGGTTAGGGGCGCTTTTTTGGGATGACGTCAGCATGACATCATTTTTGTCGTTTAGTGGGTACAGACGCTGACATGGCAGGTGACATGGCATATGACATGGAAGGTGATGTCATGAGGTGACGTGAGCATGATGTCAGCAGGGAGGGGGCAGGTGGTAAGCGGTAATATCGCACCGCTTTTGGGGGAAAGCGGTTTCGGGGGAGGGGGCTCCGAACACACCGGGCGCTTGACACGCGTCCCCGGTACGACGGAAATACCGCCCATCCCCCGAACGCTATTGTTCAGCAGGTTGGGGCTTCCGAAATCGCCGACTACCGTCGGATCTGGGAGCGGCGATCGGACAATTGGTGGGCGATTAAGGTGGTGGTCATTTAATCAGCGGCGGACCCATGTTAATTTTTGCGTTTTGTAAGGTTTTTCTGTGTATTCGCGAACTTTGGAAAAGTGGGTTTTTTGGGCGAAAATACGGGTTTAGGCTATTTATTTAGCCAAAGGCCATATAAATCCCGATGGGTATGTGGAGGGTTGTTATTGGCCCCTGGTGGGCCAATAACTCCCTAAAGAAAATTTTAAAATATGGCTATAGTTAGCCACGGGTCGGGGTATTTATTTTTTGGGGTTTTTTCATGTATTCATATACTAAGGGGGGGGGAAGCTATACATAGGAGTTATATAATAAGGTTAGTAGGTTAATATGATTGTGGGGGATAGGTTTGTATGGCTTAGGCTAAGTTTTAAAAGTGAAAACTTAGGCCAAGGGGAGAGGAAAGGATGACAAATGGTGAAGCTTTAGGAAACTTTGGTAAGGTAGAATAAAGAGTTTTTACACAAGAAATGTGGCTTGTTTTGCCTAGGTAAAACATCTTTTCACTTAGTTTTGTCATGGAATGAAGTGGGCTAAAGGGGCTAAAGGTAATGAGCAGATCTCATTACCCTTTGGGGGGGAATTTTAGTAAGTGTTTCTTGGGAAAATGGGAAGGGGAATTAGTCATGCTCCATTTGATTTGTAGCCACCTTGCTATGGTACCTTATGATTTTATGAGATGGTAAATCATTCCAGAAGAGCAAAGTGCTCACAAACCATGACTTTGTACCCTCAAAACTGCCTACCCAACCTAGTATACCTAACATTTTTTCTTCATTCTTATTGGGTGCACTTGAACTGACAAACCCTGATTCTTCTCTTTTCTTTTAGCTGCCCTCCTATCTAAGTCTACCCTTATTTCTTCTAGGGCTCAGATTAAGCTGTTGAGACCCTTTGCTTCTCTGCCTAACTATTGGCCTGCCAAGCTTAAACTGTTTGTGCAGACCTTCATTCTCTATTCTTAGACAAGTGAAATTCAAACATGATCTAGCCAGGATTAAGCTGTCTGGCTAATCATCAATTGTGGCAAGAGTTCACCACCTATACATAGTGAAAATTCATCAACATATGGAACCTTTGCAGTATAAAAAGGATGAACATATTTAGCACTTCCCCAGTCAATCATGAAAAATGAAACCTATTGGTATAGGGAGCTTGGGGATGGATTTTCCTAGTGAAAAGTCAACAACAACAGGTCAGATGGCCTTATATTTTAGTTCCTTGCTGTAGTCTGAAATTTATCCTTCATTGTTCATACAATGGCTCCTCTGCAATATTGTCTATCTCATGGACTTACTCCAAAATTGTGGCTCTTTTTTGGGTAGTTTGTTTGATCATTTCTCATCATTTTCACAGTTCCCAAGTCTGATTCTTTATCTTCTTCTGATATGCTAAAATGCAAGAGCCAAATGTGGCACAATTTCTTGTTTTTTCTTCAAAATTTGCTGTAACTTATTCCCTATCCTATTACTGTAATAAACTACAGAAAGTAAACACTACTATGTACAAGTTGAAGTGCTGCTATTCTTGACAAGGTGGTTGAAAATAGTGCTTCAGCATTCTACCATTGACTGGTCCACCCTCTACCTCTGTACCATCCAGAGTTTTCAAAAAGTAGGTGTTGTTTCCTTTTACAGTCTAAATGATAAATGGTCCTCTCCATAAGAAATCAAGTTTTCCATGTTTTCCTTTATCTTCTCTTCTGGAATCCCACTTCAGAACTTTATCCCCAATGAAAAAATCCTCTGCTTTGGTTCTTTTGTCAAATATCTTTTTAAGCTTTTCTTGTAGGATTTGGGCTCTGTGGTAGACTTCTTCTCTTGTCTGTTGCAAGTAAATAGTTTGATTGATCCTTCTCTGTATATCATTAGGTTCTACTTGTACCTCTTGTAGCAGTTTTATCACTGGGATTCCCAAAGAAGAAGGGAAAACTGCCTCCATTCCATAAACCAATTGATAGGGGCTGGTCCCAATAGATCTCTTGGTGGTCAATCTGTCTGCCCATAGGGCATTCACAAGCTTTTTATGCTAGTTATTCTTGTTCTCTTCCAAGACTTTCTTAATAATGTTGATCAATCTTTTATTGGAGGATTCAACAAGGCCATTTCCTTGAGGGTAATAGGCTGTGGAATGGCCCAAGGTAATGTGGTATTTATGACATAAATCAATCATTTTCTTAGATTTAAAGGCAGCAACATTGACTGTAATAATTTTCTCCGGGCAGCCAAACCTACACAAGATGTTGGTTTCAAGGAATTGAATGATTACTAAGTCATTGGCCTGCCTGCAAGGGATGGCCTCTATCCACTTGGTAAAATAGTCTGTATCAGTCAAAATCCACTTGTGCTGGCCAGAGGATGAGGGGTGGATTTCCCCAATGAAGTCTAAACCCCATTGTTGAAATGGTTTCTCAGTGGAAATGGGTTTGAGGGGCAGAGGCAACAACTTTTTCTTGCCTTCAAAGATCTGGCATTTGTGGCAAGAAGTTACATATTTTTTCACATCAGAGAATAGGGTGGGCCAATAAAATCTAGCCCTTAGGATTTTGTCAGTAGTTGATTTCCAATACAAATGTCCACCACAATCCCCTGCATGAAATTCTTGGAGTACTTTTTCAGTTTCCTCTTTGATTAGACAATTTAATAAAACACCTTCATGGTTTTTCCAAAAGAGAACATGATCTAAAATGCAGAACTTAGAAGCTTTCATTTTCAAAAATCTTTTCTTGGTTTTGGATAATCTTGGAGGAGCTTTCAGGTTTAATAACACAAAAGATATATCAGCATATCAGGGTGATTGTAAAAAGGCTTGATTGATCTATGGAGTCGCCATCTCCTGCTCATTATCCAGTTGATTTATGTCAAGGGCTTGAAAGTTAGTTTCAGTCATGAGTTTAGCTAGTCCTTGTCCTTTTATTAGTTTTGTGGGTTTAATTTCAATGTCATATTCCAGTATGGTAGCTATCCATTTGCCCCTTTTGCCTTCAATGCCTTCTTGTGTTAGGATGTCTTTAACAATAGTGTTGGGCACATAGGCAATCACATGAGAGTACAAGATGTAAACTTTGAAGTCCTTAATGGCCTTTACAAGGGCATATGCTTATTTCTCCATGATTTGATATTTCAGTGGGGCATCTCTAAGGGCTTTACTGAAGAAGGCTATGGGTTTTTCACATCCCTGGTCATCTTTTTGAAGCAAGACAACAACAATTGTATGTTCTGATGCAAATGAGAATATGATAAAATTTTTGTTAAAGTTGGGGCTTGTGAGGGCTGGTGTTTGAGTTAAAGCTTGTTTGATTTCTTAAAAGGCTTGCTTAGTTTCCATTGTCCACTTGACCTTTGAGTCCTTTTTGAGCATGTTGTTTAGCAATCTTATTAGTTCAGCCAGATTTGGTATGAATCTCCTAAGAAAGTTGATTTTTCCTAAAAAGGCTTGTAGTTCTTTAATGTTTCTGGGCTGAGGGACTTGTAGGATGGCTTGTATTCTATGTCGGTCAATTCCAATGCCTTCTTTAGAGATGATATGGCCCAATAATTTTCCTTCTTCTAGGCCAAACAAGGATTTCTTTGGGTTTAATGATATGCCATATTTCCTGCAGATTAAGAATACTTGCCTTAGATGATCTAGGTGCTCTTGATCTGATTTGGAGAAAGCTGTAAGGTCATCTAGGTAAATGACTAAAAATTCATGGATTTCTTTGGCAAAAGCAACATCCATGGCTCTTTGAAAAGTTGCCCCTGCATTCTTGAGTCCAAAAGGCATTTTCACATACTTGAATGTTCCCCAAGGGGTGGTGAAAGCAGTTTTATCTTGGTCACCAGGGTGCATTAGGATTTGATTGAAGCCTGAGAAACCATCTAACAATGATATTCTTGAAGCACCCACTACCATTTGCAGAATGTGATCCATTTTGGGCAAAGGGTAGTCGTCCTTTAAAGAGACTTTGTTCAAATTTCTCAAGTCAACACATAACCTTATCTCCCTTGTCTTCTTTCTAGTGGGCACTAAATTAGAAACCCATTCTGAGAATCTGATCGGAGCTATAATTCCAGCTTCATACATTCTCTTAACTTCTTTTTCAATCAAAGGGAGAAGCACAGGGTTGACCCTCCTTAGTTTCTGTTTGAAAGGTTTTTGGTTTTCTTTGAGAGGTATTGTGTGTTGGATTACTGCAGTATCATAAGACTTTAGGTCTTCGTAACTCCATGCAAAGACATCATGAAATTATTTGAATAGTTCAATATACTTGGGTTTTTGGTTAGGAGGTAAAGCTTTGGACAATTTTATCATTTTGGGATTTTCTGCAGTTCCTAAATTGCAGTCCTCAATTTCAGTGTTCAATGGCTGCATTTTAGGTTTTCTAGAGATGTCATTTCAGTCAAAGATGTCCTCTAAAGGAGTAAGGCCTGTAGGTAGAAAATTGTCTTTCAGCTCAATGACTTCACATTCTACTGCCACTACATCCTCAGCTTCTTTTTCATGAAGTTGCTGTAAATCTGTTTTAGTGAACTTGGTGGGGTGTAGAAGTTGGTTTGCTGTTTCAGCAGAGATGTGTGTTTCAACTTTGTCCATTTGGATGCTTTCCTCTACAGTGTTGGTATCCATTTTTGTGCTTGTAAAATCTTCTTTCAAAGCTAGGAAATTGTTGATTTGTATGTCATTTTCAAACACCTGCCAGTTCTTTACATTATCTGGTACTGCAGGCCTATGCTTTATTTCAGCAGTAAATAGGTGACTAGGCTTGAATGGCAATTTTCAAGTGCTTGCAAAAGTTGCTAGACTATGGGCATGCAGGTTTTGATTTCTTGGAATCTTGGTCAGTTGGGTTTCAAGAAAGGTGTTAAGGATTTCCATTGTGGCAGCTCTATATGACCTCAGCCTAAGATCATTTGTACTGCACCTAAGTTTTTTTATCACTTTGAGTCCTAAAAGGAGAGCTTCATACTCGGCCATACTGTTAGTGCACCTGAAATTCAATCTAAATGCATGTCCTTCAGCGTGGTCATCCTTTACATTATGAATCCAGACCCCTGCCCCTGCTCCTAGATTATTAACAGATCCATCAAACTCTAGATACCATAGGTTTTCTTGATTTGTACTGGTATTAGGAGCCTTTTCCATTTGCTCAGCAAGGATAGTTGGATTTACAGTATCATAGGGTTGCTTATGTGTGACTGTTAATTTATTGTCCTCCCAGATTTCTTGAATCTGAACTGTGGATTTTTTGTCTAGGAATTCATCCTGACTCAAAGTCACCATTTTTACATCAGCTTGGGTTTGAATTTCAGTGTTGTATAAGATGAAAGAGTCCATGTCTGAATGTATGGAATATATGGGAAAGTTTTGGGGTTTTTCTTGAGTGCTAACCACATACTTCATCAAGGTTTCTCGGTATAGCCTTTTAGGATGGCCGAAGATTGAGATTGTGGCATAATACATGTCTAGTTGCAAATATCCTTGTAGCTTGGCACCCCAGGACTTGGATAACAGCATTCCATATTTTGGTGGAATATCAGCTACCACCACATCCATGAGAATTGTCTTGGCTGGATACTGGACTAATGACACACATAGATCCTTGATTAAGCCTAGACACCGGACCTGACTGGAGTAAAAGGAAAACAAGTCTTTGTATGGCCTTGTTATGTCTAGGTCCAACTTCTCCATGACAGATTTGGGCATCAAATTATGTGAAGCTCCTGAATCAAACATTGCATTGTGAAGTACCTTGTCATGAATGTTTAGACTCACAGAAAAGGGAGGGACTCCTCCATCTACTGTTTTACCATTTGCTTCAGGGCCAAATATAAGTTCTGGTTGATCATCAAGGATGTTCACTGAATCTTTGTTTTCTAAAAGTTGTAATGATCTGTTGATTTGTTCCCTAAACACTTAATGCCTAGCCAATTTAGATAATGGGATGGACACTTTTAACTTACCTATTTTAGCCTCCATATTAAAGGGTTTTTCTGTTTGTGTTTTGACATTTGGGCAACCAAGTTGTGCCTTTCGACTAAGTTATTAAAAACTGCCTCTTTTACTGGAATGTCATGCTGAACTAGGGTTGCTTGCTGACCATCTTGCAAAGGTTCTTCTACCACTTTTCTGAGTGGAGAGACAGCTATAGGGTGCTCCTTTGATTCATCCTTGTTTGAAACATCTTCTACTATGGGGTTGTTTGGATTGGGAGTGGGTTTGGGGATGACTGGTACATGAGAGTCCTTGAGTTTAGTTTTGATAGGTTGCTTGATTGTCTTTTGCTTAGGATCATCAAGAATGTCTATTCTTCTACTTCTCAAGTTGTATTGCTTATGGACTTCATACATATCTGTTTCATATCCTTGCTTAAAATCAAAGGATTCCCCTGATATCATTTGACATTGACTAAGAGTATGAGCCTCTTGGTCTTCTTGAGTTAGGAAAATTGGTTGGCCACTGTTGAGACCCATTAAATTAATGTGTGGGTCCTTTGTTGGTTCACTAGATGTGGAAGCTTCTGCATAGTTTTCTTGGAAGGGATGCCTTATGTTTTGGTCTGGACCAACCTTTCCTACATTGGGGGTTTGATTTTTCCTAAAGTTTGGATTTCTTGCATTGTTGTTTGGTTGGTTGTCCCAAGAAGATTTCCTCTCAATAGTTTCCACTCTGTCTCCTAACCTGTCCATGCCTTTAATAATTGCATCAACTTTTTGTTCAAAGGCAGAGGGTTCCTCTTTGAAAGTTGTTCTTATTTCAGTCCTAGCTCGATTTCATTTGGAAATTAGATTAGGTTCAACACTCACAACTATGCTCTGCATATCTTCAAGGCTAGGAGGAGCTCTCTCCCTGAGCTGGTAGGCCATGTCTGAGTTAAAACTATCAGGGAATTTAATCAATGCCAAGTCTGGTGGTGGTCTAAGATTTATTGGAATAGCAAGGTATGTATTGTTGAATCTGGAAGAATAATCTTGGACTATCTCTTGTGGACCTCTTTTTAAATTCTCATATTCTGTTAAGATGTGTAAAGGATCCTTTTTCTTCTCCCACCTATTTAGGAAAGTTTGATAAAGGGCATCTAGGTTAGCTATTTTGTTTGCAGGCAGTGACCTAAACCATGCCCTCACATCACCAGTTAAGCTCTGGACAAAAATTTTCATCCTAACATCATTATCATCAATCTCATAATTTTCAAAATAGTCTTTTATCATCTTGGTATGTTGTTGAGCAGTGTAAGTGCCTGTACTATCAAAAAGGTAATTTTTCCCTGGTAATCCTACGAAATAACCCCTGGATTAGCAGGCAATTGCAGGGGAGCATATCTATTTGCCATGTTGGTAGGAAAAGGTGGGACAACTGGAAGCACAGGGGTAGGGGCTGAGATAAGTGCTGTGGATGGAGGAGTGGAAAAGAGAGTTTGGAGTAATAAAGGTGAACTGGAGGAAGCTACAACAATAGGAAGGAGGGGTTGAGAATTTGCTGCAGTGGGTTTGATTTGAATGGGTTTCTCCTGAGATGGTTCAAGGTTTGAATCAACAGAACTCTCTTGATTTTCTGGTTTCCTAAGGCTCTTAGAAATCAGATTTGGATTGTCAAAAATAGCTGGAGGATTTGGGTTTGGGTTTGACCTTGTATGTCAAGTTTTCTTCTTTGGAGCCAACTTCTAAGTATGTTTTGGTATTTTCTAGGAATTCTTGGAGGATACAAGTTTTGATAATATTTTTAAAGGAAGCTACTAGAATGTAGGAGAATTTGGGGCCTTCCTTCAGGGAGGTTTGAAACAAGGATGGCCAAACAAATCTTTGAGGCAGCTGTCTAGAAACTAAAACTAAACTGGAGTTGGACTGAAGTAGCTTTAGAGTTTAGACAGTAGTAGCAGACATTCATTAGTCCCCAGTGGAGTCGCCAATGATGTTATCACTCAGTTTGTTCCCCAAAAATTGTTAAGAAAAGGGAATACGACCGAGGTAACCACTAACCAGTATTTTAGATGCAATTTCTAGCCAAACCGCATCCAGAGACGGCTCTCTCTATATGTTTTAACTTTGTTATTTCTACGTTTTTTGCTAGTTATGATGTGCAGAGTTTTGTATTAAATGGGTTTGGATGGTGATTTCAAGAAGAGTTATGATGCAAGTCTGATAGGGTTAATTCCATTGGGCAATGGAGTCTATGAAAGGGGACTGCTGAGTGTGTTTCTGTGATGATAGGCGATACTACAGAGCAAGATAATCAGTTTGGAACAATATCAAAGCCAGTGATGGATGGGATGTAGGCCAGGGGGTAAAAGGCAGTCAAGAATCCTTTATCCTAGTGGCAAAGGGAAGGAGCTTGAATACTTTCAAGGAGCAGTGAAGAATTCCTTGAGAATTTTCAAAATGAGGGAATTAGCAGAGATAGAAGCATTTAAGAATTTCTATTCAAGCTAATTGTGAAGAAAACATAGATAACAACAGGAATTGAACATAGAGTGTATTTAAACAAGTTTTGGGCTATTCTTTTTCCTTGTGTTAAGATTGTGAAACATATATGAGACTTGCAAACATTGAAAACACAAAACATAGTTAGAATAACTTATTGGGCCAAAGAAAGACACAGGAATTCTGTAGCAGAGTCCAACATCATCACATCCATATTCAGAAGATCCAAAAGAAATGCATTTCAACTCCCTTTGTATTAATCAATATCTGAGTTACAACACAATTCAAATGGGAGAATCACCAACCCCGAATACATTCTTTGGGGGGTATTTATACAAAAAGAGAGTTTACAAAATATCTTTGAGGATAAGATAAGGAGAAATAACTTCCTTCAGCTACTTTGTCAGAGAAATAAAGGCAGAAATGAAGGCAGGAGTTATTGTAGCTGTGCTGGCTGCTTTACTGACAAGATATTTTAGACTTTTCACCCAGGAATTCGTCTGACAGTTATGTCTTTGCTTTGCTTTCCTACGTTGATGTCCTGATCTGCTACCTGCTTTGGATTCATACTTAATGTGTCCTGATCTTGGCCTGAGCTCCTTCATTTATATCTGCCACGTGTCTTGCCCTTTGACCAGATGTACATAGGCAAAAGGATCCGAATTTACTTAGGCAAAACTTCCAGCATACTTTGCCACTAGTGTTCTGTGGGCAATTGATGTCTTTGTATCTTTATTAGTATCTCATCAGCCTCAGTATATCTGTAAAAATTGGGCTTGAATTCAAACAGATGATTTATTTCATGTTCTATGAAAACAAATTCTCCAGTTTGTCATACAAGCTCTGTCCAGAAGGAGATCCTGTGTTTTCTGAGCTGCTGGATGATGCAGTGGTCTGATTTCTCACATACATGTTCACCCGATGAGTATACTGCTGATGTGATAACAATTTTTGATTGCTTGTTACTAAACTGGGTAGATCCCTTTGCTGTAAGTTAGTCAATTTCTCTGTGAAGGTATTAATATCCATCTGCATCTCCTGACACCTTCTTTCCAGAGTCTGTATAAGAGTTCTCATTGTTAGCACCTTCTTTATTGTCAAAATGGTGCCTATCCTGTCATTGATCTCTAAAGCTGCTAATTGTTCCTTGGTATTGGTGTTCAAAAAATGGATGAGTGCATTGGCCTGATCAGGAATATTTCCTAATGATGCCCAGGCCCTTTGTATTTTTTCTTGTGCCCTGTCTACTAATTCCATTTGCTCGTACATTGTCTGAATTGATCTCCATTGGTTAGTAATGGACTGGCCAATCTTAATCCACAAAATAATTTTAATATCTGCGAGAGGTTTATGTAAAGTGAGATCCTTTTCCATTGTTTTCACCTTGTTCTCCAGGGCCTTCAGCTCTCTAGTCTTCTCTGCTACTGTTATTTTTTATTTGTCATAGCTCACTTCTAGCTTGGCTAGTTTTTCTTTTGTTTCTCTGAGCTCTGTCATTTGAGCTTCTAGCTCTTTCACTACCTTCATAATTTCCTCCATTTTCATGCTGGTCTCAGGCTCTGTTGTTGTTGTTGTTGTAGCATCTGTGGTCGCTGTACCTATTGTCAATGGTGGATCAGTGGGAGGAATTGCTGTTGTGTCTGTGGGGGGAGCAGAGACAATTGTTGGAGCTGTTCGGGGTGGCTGGGAGGTTGACTCTCCCTGCTTAGTTTGCAATGATTTCTCCAGCTCTTGCTCTATCTGCATCAACCTTTGGTTCATTCTCATTAATAAATCCATGACATCCTCTTCTGCCTTTTCTTATGCTAGCTCTGTTGTTTGTGGATGCATGGTGATAGGCAGCTTCAACTGCTTCCTAAGGGCAGCAATATCTTCCTCCTTCTTTTTGATCAATTGTTTGGTGGCCTTGGCATCCTTGGGATCATGTCCCAACTCAACAATTATTTCCTCCAGAGTCTTTATTTGGTTGTCTTTGGCTAGAGAAGAGATCTTCTCTAAGTCCAATTGAGCATATGTGTTACTCAATGACTCTTTTAATTGGTGGGCCAACATTTCTTTGTCTGCCAGTGTGGCATAGACCATTTCACCTGTTTGTTTGTGTAATTCGATTTGATCCATTGGGTGGATGTCCTTGGCAAGGACCTCTAGATTGGTCCTTATGTAGTCAGCTGCAGACTGTGGTTACTGAACTTTGGCCTTGAAATGACTTAAAATCATTTTTTCCTCCTTGATGTCATAGGCTGCCATTAGTCTATGCTGTTTGGAGGGTGTCATCTTAAGAAACTGGTCATACAACTGAATTCTTAATGACTCATTTTGAGCCTTAATCTCTTTGAATGACTGCTTGATGTCTGATGGTTTCTTTGCTTGTGACCTTGAGGAGGAGACTTCCATTCCATGCGACCTCCCTCCTTGTCTGTGAGAGCTAGCAGAAGTCTGTTGGCTAATGGTTCTCCCTCCTCTTGGGCTTTCAGTAATGTCTTCCACAGTGTCCTCTTCAGGAGGATCTACACTTTTCCTCTTGGCCTCTTGCTGACCTGTTGACCCACTTGCAGGTGTGGTCTCTTCTTGGTCCCTTTTCTTGCTTCTCTCCTCAGGAAGAGGAGTCTGTAGTGTTGGTACCTCTGGTGCTTTTGTTGGTAGTGAAGGGGCTTGCCCTTGGCTGTGTTCTTTTGAGGTAGTAGGTTGTTCTTCCATGATTTCTTGTTCTGCCACTACCAACTCCTTGCCCTTCGCTGTCCCTGTTGTTGGTGTAGTCCTTTCCTGGGCAACCTGTTGTGCAGTTGTGGCAGTTGATGAGCTCTCTCCAGTTGGCTGTGGCTTTTTGAAAGACATCTTCCCAAAAGATTCCAAGTCAAGAGTTTTTTCCAAATCTTTCATGGTTTGTTCCATTTTTTCTTCCTCTGTTAACTCTTCAAGATAGAGTGCCCTCCAACCACTCATCTTGGTTGGAATACTTTTCTATGTCAGGGATGCTGCAGTGTTCATAGGGGGCTAGCCTATATTTTACCCTTCTTGCATTGATGAAGCCATACGGGTCATAGGGTACCCACCAAAATCTTCTCTTGAGTCTGAGTGTTTGACACAATAGCTCATCAGCATCCTTCCATCCCTCTTTCTTGTTCATAAAAAAGGGGCCTAATTGGTCTATGAGTTTCAATCAGGCCTTTTTCTTTGTGCTATGGAAGTGACTCAGATCTGAGTTGATGAATTGCCTGAAATATTCCAAGGCAAACAGTCTCATTGGCACATATCTGGGCAGCCTGTAGGGGCACAACTCACAGCCATATATCCTGAGAATAGTGTGATTCTGGTAGAGATACCAGTCACCTATTTTATAGTTCTTGGAGAGCTGTAGTATTTTTTGCATATCATGTGTCAGTCTGGGAGGAGGAGTGCTCATCAAGAGGCAAGAGACTGGGTACACAAATAGATAAAAAAACTCACAATAAGAGTAGGGAGAGTTGCGTACATCATGAAAGATTGGGGTCAAAAAAATAATAGACCTCCTCTCCCCTTTGTGGTCCAATATTCTAATGGGGAATTGGAAGATATCTCGCTGGTAATATAAAAATAGATGATAGACGTAAGAAGAATATTTGAAGATTCCCTCCCTGTCTAGCCTCAACAATTGGTGATGCATCTTATTGGCAATAAACTTGGCATAATTGTACTTGACTGTAGGGGGCTGCCCTGGGGTAAAAATAGACACCATAACCAATATGGTTTCATCAATGTGCTCAGTTTTCTTGAACCCCAACACAAAAGATATCATATCAACCACTAATCTACCCATTTCAGTAAAGTAGGCATAGTGAAAAGGAGGTGGCTCCTTGGGCTGGCTATCTGCGCTCATGAACACTTTGGCAATCCTGTCTATCTTTGAGCTGGAGAGTTTGGGACCTTCATCCAGCAAGTATTTCATGGTCAGGGGAAACTGGAGGTGTGTTGGTTTAAAGTTCAACATCTGGTTGATAGAGTTAGGAATGATATAGAAAAGAGTAGTCCCAGATGGACTTTTAACTGCTCTGTTTGTTGGCTCATAGTTCTCACAACAGAGGTGGATGATCTCAGGGAATATATTCACAAAGGGGAGGTAGTACCTGGGCTGGTTTGATTCCCAAATACCACATACATCATCTTGATTCAAGTAACTATTTCTGAGCTCACAGACTGCTTGAAGATGGTTTTGGAAACCTACAAGGTCTTGGATTAGGTAGTCTTTATCAGCCAAGGGCAAATGTTCTAACTCTTTGTGGGGTGCATTGAGGGGGTGATGTTTAAGGCCACTGGACCTTCCATGGCTTAGCTCTGTTGTTTTTAGAATTGGAACCTTTAGCTCTGTGCAGGTAAAAATGGGTAGGACGATGGCTTTAAGGATTTCCTCGGGATTTTCATAGTTAGAACTGGGTTGTTGGTCTGAATTCGGTTCTGTGGAGTGATGACAGCTAGAGAAGCAGGAGCTATGGGGCTTTTGGCACAGTGGACTTCAATTGTGGGCAAAGACGACCTGGGAGGTTCTTTGGAGAGTTTACAGGGCTGAACGAGCTCAATTTTATATGACTGTGTGGATTTACAGTGCTTTTGGCATCTCAGAGGCTTATGGGGGATTTTTGGGCAACAACACTGTTTTTTCCTTTAAATTGTGGGTGTTGGTGCTAATTTTATAGAGAAACTAATGGAAAACAGGGTTAGGAGCGAATTGCTGGTAAATACTTATTTTCTCGTAGAAATGGGCGACTTGCGAGCGACCAGGTGGGTCGAGGGGTCGAGCTGTGCACTGTGCTTGCTGGTTGGCGGACTTGAACGATCGAAAATGGTGTTTTCGACGTAATTTTCATGTACAGGTGCGTGTAGAAAACAGAGAGCGAATGGGTATAAACAAACACTTTTTCCCTTTTTACCCGGAAAATTTGACTTTGGCGGGTTAGGGGCACTTTTTTGGGATGACGTCAACATGACGTAATTTTTGTCGTTTAGTGGGTACGAATGCTGACATGGCATATGACATGGCGGGTGACATGGTAGGTGACATCAAGAGGTGACGTGAGCATGACGTCAGCAGGGAGGGGGCAGGTGGTAAGCGGTAATATCGCACCGCTTTTGGGGGAAAGCGATTTCGGGGGAGGGGGCTCCGAACACACCGGGCGCTTGACACGCGTCCCTGGTATGACGGAAATACTGCCCATCCCCCGGACGCTATTGTTTGGCAGGTTGGGGCTTCCAAAATCGCCAACTACCGTCGGATCTGGGAGCGGTGATCGGACGGTTGGCGGGCGATTAAGGTGGTGGTCATTTAATCAGCGACGGACCCATGTTAATTTTTGCGTTTTGTAAGGTTTTTTTGTGTATTCACAAACTTTGGAAAAGTGGGTTTTTTGGGCGAAAATGCGGGTTTAAGATATTTATTTAGCGAAAGGCCATATAAATCCCGATGGGTATGTGGAGGGTTGTTATTGGCCCCTGGTGGGCCAATAACTCCCTAAAGAAAATTTTAAAATATGGCTATAGTTAGCCACGGGTCGGGGTATTTATTTTTTGGGGTTTTTTCATGTATTCATATACTAAGGGGGGGGGAAGCTATACATAGGAGTTATATAATAAGGTTAGTAGGTTAATATGATTGTGGGGGATAGGTTTGTATGGCTTAGGCTAAGTTTTAAAAGTGAAAACTTAGGCCAAGGGGAGAGGAAAGGATGACAAATGGTGAAGCTTTAGGAAACTTTGGTAAGGTAGAATAAAGAGTTTTTACACAAGAAATGTGGCTTGTTTTGCCTAGGTAAAACATCTTTTCACTTAGTTTTGTCATGGAATGAAGTGGGCTAAAGGGGCTAAAGGTAATGAGCAGATCTCATTACCCTTTGGGGGGGAATTTTAGTAAGTGTTTCTTGGGAAAATGGGAAGGGGAATTAGTCATGCTCCATTTGATTTGTAGCCACCTTGCTATGGTACCTTATGATTTTATGAGATGGTAAATCATTCCAGAAGAGCAAAGTGCTCACAAACCATGCTTTTGTACCCTCAAAACTGCATACCCAACCTAGTATACCTAACATTTTTTCTTCATTCTTATTGGGTGCACTTGAACTGGCAAACCCTGACTCTTCTCTTTTCTTTTAGCTGCCCTCCTATCTAAGTCTACCCTTATTTCTTCCAGGGCTCAGATTAAGCTGTTGAGACCCCTTGCTGTAGAAATTTTGAATAATTTAACACATATTCAATGGAGATTATCCTGATCATGTACTATTGCGGAAAACATACACAATACATAAGCTCCTCTACGTTGATCATCAATATAGCAGCATCAATAACAATAAAACATCAAGAGCATTCACACATTAACACGGTATGTATCTCGGGGAAAGCATCTCGCTAAAAACCCCAACTATCTGTATATTAATGATTGAGTCATGTAACATTACACAACATAATACTTCTCACAAGTATCTCCACCTCTGTTACACACAATACAGCTCAGATCTGATCTCCAAATCTCTTCCGTTGCTTGCCTGCCTCAACTGTGCAATCCTGCAAGAGAATACTGATGAATGAATGATCCAAATTCGTATTTCCCTTGGATGTACCACGCAATCCTCATTGGCATACTCAATCCCATTGATTGTGCAAATCATCATGCACAACTATAGTCACAAATGATAGCAATTTGATCCTCTAACACCTGTCCCTGTTGAACTGAACATGCACTGACATGCAACTGAGTTAACTGATGTATTCATTAGTTGTATTATGAGTTAATAACTTGTGAATTAATTAATAACTAATTCACCCAACTCATCTCTAGTCTATTTTCCAGTTAGACTAAATACAACCAGTTTAACAAATCTAAACTGAACACAACTCCATCAACTGCACCTCCAGTCCACTAAACTCAACTCACTTGAGTTCTAACTGAAGTCCTGCATGCAAATATTAGTCATCCATAGGTAACCACGTATTTCCTTCTGGGATCTGCATGTACCACATCCGTAGCTCATCCTGAAGTGCTCCAAGAGATAAGACAAAGTTTATAGTCTAAATATTATTATGAGCTAATAATATTTGACTGTTCTATATTTAGACTGAGCAGTCACTCCGCTGTGATCTAAAAATAGAAGATCTATTTTTCCCAATTTGACCAATCATCCATAAACAACAACCTGCAATCCATAGACATGATCCATATGTCTAAAAATAGACATAGTCTAAAAATAGACTTGTGCCAAAAATAGCCTGCGGGCTCACTTAGTGAAGGTGACTCTTTTCACTAAGCTCCATCATCTTGTTGCAATCTCAACACTTGCTTCTCTGCCTAACTATTGGCCTGCCAAGCTTAAACTGTTTGTGCAGACCTTCATTCTCTATTCTTAGACAAGTGAATTTAAAACATGATCTAGCCAGGATTAAGATGTCTGGCTAATCATCAATTGCGGCAAGAGTTCACCACCTATACATAGTGAAGATTCATCAACATATGGAACCTTTGCAGTATAAAAAGGATGAAAATATTTGGCACTTCCCCAGTCAATCATGACAAATGAAACCTATTGGTATAGGGAGCTAACATCTTCTTTGGTGTAGCTTCCAATCCTTAGACCTCTCCCATGTCATCCATTTTTGGAATTCCATCTGACACTTCCCTTATGAATGCTACTCATCCTGCTATTTGTCCTCCGCCTACACCTATAGTTGAAAAAAAGGCTTCCCCTTATGTTAGTGGGAAATGTTATGTTCAACAATATAACTCTCCTTATGTTGGGTCCCCTCCATCCGGGTCGTAGTTGCCTCCATCATCCCCTCCTCCTATGGCAGGGGGGCAACTTGTTGTTGGTATACCTAAAATTGGTAATCAAACTTATTATAATCCTCCTTACCTTGGGATGGATTCCAGTGTTTGGAAACCTCCTTTCCCTATCCAAGTTGGTTTGTATTGAGACTGATTGTTGAATCCTCAACCCGTGCCATATTCATCTCAAATTTCCACCCTTGAATTTGTACCTCAACAAGCTCAAATACATGTAAGTCAACCTTTATAGGATGTTTTTTCATCTCAACCTATTCTTTCTATCTAGTATCCCTTAGGTTCCACTTACCTAACCTTTAATAGGTACCTTATAGTTTCAACCGCTTAGGCAAGGTACTCCTGAAATTCCAGTAAGACAAAATGTGTATAACATGGCACAACCTCAATCAAATCCACCTTATGTTGGAATGATGCAAAATCCCATGGGGCAAAAATATAGACCTTATTAGGGTGTTCCTAAAGTTCCTTTTCAAGGCCAACATATCCAAACCCAACCATTCCAGCCTTTACAAGGTTACCCTGGAGTTGGTCAACAATGTTACACATAGGTTGGTTACTAGAATCCTCCTTATTTTGGTGCCCTGGTTCCTTTTTATCAGAACCCTCCTTATTCGGGAACAAAAGTACCCATTTCTCAGGCTATTCCTTCTTATCTAGGCCATCCTCCATTGGGTTTTAACTGACAGTTACCTTTTGTGGCAAATATCGAACTGCCATACTTGACTCGGCTCACCAACAATCCCATTGATCATTCGCCTTGGTGGCCAATAATTCCTACCAAATTGCCTTCTGATATCCCAAAATTCAATGGGAATATTTGAGAATACCCATCAACCCATATAATGACATATCATTTGTGGTGTTCTTTGAACCACCTTAAGGATAATACCATACGATTATGTCTTTTCCAACGTACTCTTATAGGTACCACAACTAAATGGTACATTGGGTTACCTAGGGATTCATTTCACGATTTCAGTTCCTTATCTACCACCTTCCTCACACATTTCCAATTTCCCATCAGGTATGAACTGGAACGAAACTTTTGACCAACTTTAAACAAAATAAAGCCACTCACATCTCAGATCATATTCATGACTGGCAACGTCGTCATTGCCAATTGGTTGGTTAAAACCTATGTTCTGGATGAATTGTTAGCGGAATGGTTCATTAAATCCTTGTTTCCATCTATCATAGAGGATGTAGCTAAAGGTGGAGTCGTGAATAAAGAGCAAGTGATTTATTGTGTTCAGTATTTGGAACTCATCTATACCCAATCTAGCACACTCTATGAAAAGATACCATATGCTTAGAGACCTTCGAACGATGTTCCTCCAACTTCTGGTAAATAATCTCATGTTGTTGATGGCATTATTGGTTATTCTAGTTCGAAGACAATGAGTAAACCATTTGGTGTTGTTCTCACTAATTCAGCCCAAAACTCTTCATCCAATCCTCATTTGGCTTCTTCTTCTAAGATAAATGTCGTTTCATATTATAAAGGAAAATTTCAATAACAACCAAGAAGCAAGAAGAAAGGAAAAGGAAAAAATAAGAAAAATTCTTCACCACAGGATAATCAAACAAATCAATCCTCCGATGAGAAAGGAAAGCCTCACTACCCATGCTTTATTTGCAATGAGGAGCACTTTACTCATGACTGTATTCACCATGCAAAAGTGAACTAGTTTATGAAATCCTCCACTTCTCCCATTATGTTGATCGACCCGTTTCCCAATCAGGAGACCCACATGGTTGCTCGGGACCCTTCTTCCTTTAACATGATTTTAATGCTTTCCTCCATGAAGCCTAAATATGATGTTATGATGGCTACTCGGAATAAGGACTATGGTAATGTGAATCCTATGAACAGTTAGGCTACTAATAAACCTACCATTTCGGCATCACCTCTATCCAATCCTTCTCTGCCCATGATTCCTATAGAGAACTATTAATTCTATGAAGGGCATTATTCATAGATCTACTTTCAACCCTCGTGCTAGGACTGCTCAAAATTATAAAGTAGTTGAAGGCTTGGCTCAGTCTCCATTAGCTATTTCAACCCTTGAGATGTTGCAAAACTGCCCCACCCAAAAAAGGCTTTTCTTTTGGCTATCAGATGTGTTGATCCTTCAAA
Source organism: Pinus taeda (assembly GCA_000404065.3). Lineage (NCBI taxonomy): Eukaryota > Viridiplantae > Streptophyta > Pinopsida > Pinales > Pinaceae > Pinus > Pinus taeda. Next base: position 73,014 of record APFE030395033.1, read on the forward strand.
TTCCAACTCAATTGTTTTCAGTCAAGAAAACTATACCTGTCGCCTTTCATCTCAATTGGCATTTATCATCCAGTTGTCGTCCGTGGTAAGAACATTCATCATTCCATTGTGGACGAGGGAGCCCCAACCTATATCATGTACATGTCTTGCTGGAAAGTGATTTGTTTTCCTCAAATCAGTCAGTCACCTACCACATTCAAATATTTTGATGGGAGCACTTATAAACCTCATGGTTGTTGCGGGATATTATCCCTTAAGGCTCTTGGGTGGAACCCTAGCAGACTGAAAGTTATCTAAGTCAAGAAACACACACACACGCAACCGTTTATGCTATGAAAAACTACTTCTAGGGTGAGAAGGACATACCTGAGGTCCTACGTTTGGGTAGTTACTCAAGGG
>APFE030395034.1:0-17524 GCA_000404065.3 Pinus taeda
TCTTTAGAAATAAGATTACCTAATGGTTCTCTTGATGAACAATATTCCTTTGATTTACCTTCATGAATAACCTAAAAATTATCCCATACTTCCTTTGCAGTTTCATAGTGCATAACCTCTCCTAATGTTGAATCAAGTATGTTACCGATGATTTCATTAAATGCAACAATCCTTTTTTGTAGTTCTTCACTTGATGGAGGAGTTTTAGTGCAACCATTACATACCAAATTCCAGACATCATATCCTAGATTTATTAATTGAGATTTCATCTTTTCTTTCCATTCTTGATAGTTATCATCACTTAACATAAACATACCTTTATTATCCATGGTTTCTGGCTTACTTTGTTCTTTTGTTGTAGATTGTTCTTGACCCATAAATGCAAATATTGCTATAACATCAAATGCATCAATGTCATGGTTCTCCTGAATTGACTTCTTCCTTTGAGATGCATTCTTATTTTGCTTCTTTCCTGTCGTCCCTGATCCACTCCAAGCGATTAAGCTTCAACTGAAGTGACTTGCTTTGATACCAACTGTTGGGAAAAATACTGGGGGGGGGGGGGTGCATTAGTGTTTTTCAACACACTTCAACTTTTCAATTTCTAATTTATGAATGCTATTGTCATTCATGCAACAAACATATGTACATGACTTTAGTAAACACAAACAACATATATCCAGTTAACTAACTTTTCATATATTTCATCATTTATTCATCTTTAACCAGTGCATCGTCACTTCATTATTAATTAACTAAATAATAACCATGAGAATCAAGAATCAGGTAGATCATCAACACACAAGAAACATATTAACACACATGAACACTAGGATTTTAGGTGGAAGCCCAATGTCAGAGATAACCACCGATGTCAACGTCTTTGTATTCTTCTTTTATTATAAAGGAAAACATATTATAATCTTGTACTAGCATAGTCTCATACCATTATGCAGGCACCCACTTGTAGAAGGATACAACCTTCTCTTGTTCTCCAACACCCACTAGAAGGCAACTCCAACCCCCTAATCGTGTTTATCGACAACAACTGGAAGGGAGCTCCTATCCCCTGCACAAATTCACCAACTACTACTGAAATGAAGATTTGACCTCCTCACTAAAGGATCCAACCCTTAACACCTCTTTTGGACTCAAAACATGAAACTTGTAGGCTGCCTTTCATCATATTTTCAGACTAGACCCACTTCCATCATTAAGACCAAACCAACTAATAACATTGAGACCAAATACTCAATCAAATCATCCAATCACTATAGAATCATCAAACCAATCATTGAATCTTATCCATTACAACTATTCCATATTAGATATAAATGGTTAGATAATACCAATGCACAACAACCAAATTATGCAATGTTCATCAACACAACGACACAGTGTTGTCATTGAAAACCATGGTCAAACACACATCAAAATGTATACACTACTGTTCTAATCATACCCACGTATGTACATGCTTCCCTTGAAGAATATTTGCGTAAAAATATCAAATAACTGACTACTGATATTTTTTTCAAACTAAAACACTGGGTCAATCACTAAATATTGAATCACAATAGATACATCAATGTTAACTTACTGAAAATCCAATCATAATGCAGCATCATCACTGATCAATATACCAATTATTTTATTCAACCCAATCAACACTATTAAACACATATTATCATGATAGAGACATCATTGTCAGACAACAACGTTCAGAACGTAACTGATAAAATGTCATCAATAAACCATATTGCCAAAACCCTAGCATATGTTCGTGACTTCCACAAAACATATTAGTGTATGTACGTGCTCACCATTCTCAACACTCATGTATAGAACTGCACAAACTGAAAAACACTTCATAGAATATATACACGACTTCCTAGAAGTAGGTCGGCATATGTATGCGACTCACTTGAGACAAACCTACGTATAGATCCAAAAACTTTCGCTACAAATGGAATTTTTCGCTCTACAATATTTACTGCAAGAATTTCATACTTTTAGAATATTTTATTTAGATCACAACAACATTACAACCACAAATATATCAATGTTGGACATTTTCAATAAGTACATCAAACAAACACATATGTCACCATGCTTTAGATCTTTTAGATCTGAGCCTTCTCCTTGCTCCTTGGTGCCAACCTGTTTTAGATCAAATCATTCATAAATAATCCATCACTTGCACACCTAACACTTTTGGTCTCCATCTCCTTTTATAGCTTTAGCTTTAGCGAATACCTTAGGCCAATCCTTTAGTAATGTAGTTAGTATTCTTTGACGAGATCGAATAACCATTATTGGACTCATTACTATGGGCCAATACCATGGTAAAGACTCCTAGTATTCAATTTACCATGGTGTAGATTTTGTACACTAATTTTCTACACAATACCCCTGTATGTACGTGACCTTGTTTCATAGGACCCACATATACTTTCCCAAAATTCACTTTATCATTCATTTGTCTCTAAACTGGCATTCATTTGACCATATCACTTGTCACATCTGTACCAACTTGCATAATCATCCTATTACCATAATGTTGACATCTTTATCAAGTAGGTTTCCAACAAGGACAACGCATTAGTCATAATGCCAACATAAGTGGCATCTTGAAGTGGTGTCATGTTTCTCTTTTTCAAAAAGTTAAATAAATTTAATGTTTAGAGACCTTGATATAATTAAATATTATCTATCCCTCTATCTCTCCCTCACACGAGAGAATGATTATTGTATTTTATTAATGCATATTTTCTATGTTTTCTAAGAGCATTCATAAAGAGGTCTATATTAATTTGTTAAATCTCTCTCTCTCTCTAGAGAGAGAATTATTATAGTATTTTATTAATGCATTTTTCTATGTGTTGTAAAAGCATTCATAAGTGGTGTAAATATGGTCGGTAGAATCTTTCCATGTTATTAAGTGAGATGGTTTACGATGTATCTCATTAATTTTTTGTGGGTTAAATTAATGGGTTAAAATTTGTATTGAAATTTTTTTACGTCAAAATAATACAATAAATATGGGTTTACTAGAAATCATTTTTTTTTAAAGATGTTTCAAACTATGAGAATTGTTTTCTATAATATGGCTTATTCTTATGTCCTTAAAAATACAACACAGAAAACTTTCCTAGTGTATATCTAAAGAAACCCACCTAATTATTATATATTACTCTATTACATAAACATTTGAAAAATTGGGATAAAGAAAAGATATTTTGCCATGAGGGAACTACATGCTTGTGGTATTTGGTAATTGGATGCTCTACTCAAGATTTTCACCATGTTTTCTTAATTTCTTGAGCTTTTTTGAACAATTTCCCTTATGCTAATCTAGCTACAGGGTGCGAGCACAATGAATAACATCTTCCAACATAAGAACATGAGGAGGCACCTACAAAGACCCACAATATATGAGAATGGTCACTATTAAGCTTTACTAACACCTTACGATGCGATTGAGTTGTTACTCTGCTCTATCAAATCAACTAATTGTCTAAAATAAATAAATATATAAATAATATATATATATATATAGTTGTCTAAATTGTTACTCTATTATAATGATTTATTATTCAAATGTTGAAATGACTACAAAACACTCATTTCCTCTTTTAGAACTGTATGAATGTGAGATTTAGAAAGACTCACATGAGAAGGAAACAAGCAACAAAAAAAAAAAAAGTTGTGACATGCCATTGTTTTTATAATCCAACCCTTATCTTAAACTGAAAAAAAGTGATAACTAACAATAAATAAAAGGATGAGATAATGAAACTTGACCCAAGCTTAAAAAGCAAGTTCCCTCATACATCAACTCAGTGGAAACCACCTCACCCACTCTATAAGGGTCATAAAGAAGAAGCTTAGTCCCTTGAGGCCACATTCACCAATGCTCCGTATTCATTGTGCAATAGTAAGAAATTGAATGATTCACTCTATAAACCCACATCACATTCACTCTATAAACCCACATCACCACTCTATGGAATATGAATACAAATATTAAAAAATTCAAAATCGTGAATGATCCCTTCTTAAAAATGAATGCATAACCACGTGTCTTAACAGGTGTCATGCAATTTGCCCCTAATTATCACTCTTAACTATAGTTAAATGAGATCTGAAAGAGAGGTTTTCTCCTAACCTCATATACTTCTTTTCCAAAGTTCTTCACATTTAATTTAAGTATCAACAAAGTTATCATTATATTTATATATAAATTGTTAAAATACATTTAAAATGAAAATAAATGCATGGATTAAAAAAATGATATAGTAACAACCCTGGAATGAAGGCATAACATTCTTCATCTTTTAGATTATTAGACTGTCTATGAAAGAAAATGACAAGCCATCTATATGATAATGTACTTATAATGCTTAATATTATTTTTTGTTTATTCATAAAAAATAGTTAATAAACTATAATTAATTTTTTTTATTTAATTCATTAAAAACATATTTTTTATAGTGGAAATTCTATCCTACAGAACCAATGAATTATATATATACATTTTTTTTAAATCATCGATTTGGAAGTAAGCAAGCTTCTTTTATGTTTTACCAATAACTGATTTAAGTTCAACGACCAGTAACTAATTTATTCAAATTATCATTAAAAGTAAACGACAACATCATGATGTTTCAGTTCTGCTTGTTGATAAATAATCCAATCAAGGAAAATGGAAAAGATTTAAGTTCAACTACCAGTAACTAATTTATATATGCTGCACTTAATTTATTCAAATTATCATTAAAAGTAAATGACAACATCATGATGTTTCAGTTCTGCCTGTTGATAAATAATTCAAGCAAGGAAAATGGAAAAGAAAAGTATATGGAGATGGCTGATGGCTGATGACTTATATACAATTTCATTATTTTATTGTAAAGTCAATTATTGAAGTTCAAATAGTTGATAAAAAAACTTACCAATGTGAAAGTGATAGAATGATTTTGTTACAACCATCTACTTCGATTTAACCAACTCTCTGTTGCCTTTATTTAAATGTCAATATTTAACTAGATACTTGGATTCAACCCACTCCGTGTTGCCTTTATTCAAATGTCAATATTTAAATAGGTGACGTTGCCTTTATTCAAATGTGCATATTTAAATAGATGTACATTCAAAGCCAATATTTTTCAAAATTAATATGAACAGTACATTCATTAATTTAAATAGCAATTAAATATAAATATTATATATATATAAATACTATATATTAAAATTGAAACAAGTTAATAAAAATTATAAAATGAGATTGAAAACTAAAGTTTAAATAGAAATTATTAAAGTTGAAATTTTATAAAAAATTTATTGAAAAATTATTTTCCAAAAAAAAATTTTCAGCTAAAACTAAAAGATTATGATTTAATGAGAAAAGTAAAATTCTGGTTTTTTGAAAAACAAATTAAAGGCAAATTACAAGATTTTTTAATGGCTCATATTTAATTATATCCAATAATCTTTTACTCAAATAATAATGTCTATAGCCAGCTATTCCATCTACCACATCCCCACTTCTTCCCTTAACTTCATTGGTTGATTGGAAAGTTATAGTCACAATATATTCTAAATTGTGAAGTACATTGGGAGTGATATAAAGATGCAATATTGTAATGAACCCATTCCCCCTATAGTCCTAAAGGAGGTGGGGTTTCAAAACATTTCATCTCTAGCTTAGTTTGATGTTCTTTCCCTTGAATTAACACTAGTCTATGGGTGTAAAAACATGCTTTTACTAACATCATTGGCACAAGGATTACATTTCAGATTCATGATTTTTCCTTACATTGTGACAAGGCATTAGGCCTCTTCTTATACCATTGGAAAATATTGATTCCTCAACGATATAGTTTTTCCTTTACCATTTCAACTTTCTATACTCCAACGTGAAGGAGGAATCAAGTTGCTTGCTTATCACTTTACAAAGTCTATTTTCAAATGGCACGGAGGAATTGGGCTCCTTGCTTATTACTCTAAAAAGTCTATTTCCAATGATATCGAGGAATGAAGCTCCTTGCTTATCAATCTAGAAAGTCTAATTTTTAACGAAAGGGAGGAATCAACCTCCTTGCTTATCAATCTAGAAAGACTAATTTTAAGTGAAAGGGAGGAATTAGGTTCCTTTCTTATCGCTCCAAAAGGTATATTTTCCCTGGTAGGGATATGTGTATCACTCAAGATATTCTTTCTCCAGTGATACAAAGTTATGTATCACTCAAGATGTAACTTCTCTGGCGTTACATAGTTTTTATTACTCAAGGTATCTATCTTCTAGCATTAAGAATTTGACCTCCTAACTCAAGTTTATGAATTTATGGTAATAAGATTTTAGATTGAAATCTTGCTAGGACAAACTCAACTTGTATTCATGTAAGGGCCCTCACTTCGCTGACACTTTTAACCCTCTAAAAATCAAGTAGAGCATTACCTAACCTCCAAAACTATAAATCATGGGGTTATCACACACACATCATTCCCATGACAACTTAATACTTGTAATCATCTACATAGATAATTGAAAATATATGAATGCTTACATGCATAACCAAATTTCAATAGTTGGTGGAATTTTCCTCTTATAGGGTGGGAGGGGTGTTATCATTAATATAACTCTAAAATTGATCCATGCCAATCTTGAAAGGAATGCAACTAGAATCATGTTTTTTGCATAAAAGACATGAAAAACACCTCAAAATTGAAAAGTAGTGATGGTGCATTCCCCTCTTTTTTAAAGGATAAAATTCTATCACTTTTTCACCATGGAATAAAAAATTAAAATTATTATCATGGAAAACCTTAAAATTCCAACAGTTTTCAATCATAGAGTTAAAGATCAAATACCATGTCTTAGAAAAACCTTAAAATTCTGACAATTTTCAACCATGGAATTCAAACCAAATATCACGAGTACAAAAAATTTCAACATTTTTCAATCATGGTATCATAAACCAAATATCATGACCAAAAATCACCTTAAAAATTAACATTTAAATCAATGAGTCATTCTACCAAAAGCAATTTTTTTTTTTTTTTTTTTTTTTTTTTTTAAGGCTAAAAATATAGCTCTTTCATGATCTCAATCTAATACAACTTGACCCATTTTCAATGGGGCACTAAAATTGAAATACTTTTTTAACATGGCTTATAAAATCATCGTTGTGTACATAATATCATGAAAACACCCTTAAAATTTGATCTAACACAAAATTTTAATTAAAAACATAAAAATTAAAAAAGTGTAAGATACCCTCCTAGAGATACCTTAAGTTTCTCACTAAATTTATGAGTTTTGCTTGGTCTCGCCTTTGTGATATTTCTTCAAACAATTGGTTACAAATTGTTGTAGGCACACTTTTTCTTGCTTTGGGTTTAAATAAACATGTAATATCAAAAAAATTGCTTGCAAAAACACTCCAGAGTAGCAATACAGTGCTATAATAAACTCGACAAGAAATATTTATCATTGGGACAATAGGGATAGTTATACAATATCCATTTATTCACTTATTATAACCCATAAATTACATAGCATAATGGGGATTAAAATAGTGAGCAATATGAGGGAAATTGGTATGCATTTTCCCATTATGATATCAATCCCTTGAGACAGATATAAGCCAACGTTACCCTTTTGAAGTTTGGACCCATTCTCTACAATATAGACAACTTCCTTTTCACTGTATAATATCAACATAGAAAACCATGGCTCCTCCTCATAAATGACAATTTCCATGCATTGGTATTTAGTGTGACTCTACAACCAATAAACATAGATGGGCATCGCAGTCTTAAAGGGTAAACTTAGCTGACACTCACTGCAGTAGGCATAAGCTTGGAATCTCAGCTAAGGAACTCGACCCAACACAAACACAATGTGGCTCCAAGTATTTAACACATGGCCCAGTGTTTAGTCAAATGAAGGTAAATCCGAGCCCCTATAACCAACAACACATCATTGAAAGAATACTAAGCTTGACCCCTTATTGATTGGTAAATATGTTGCCTTCTCCGCAGCCATGACCAACAAGGAATAGAATGTAACTCGACCTCTCCCTTTCAAGGAGATCCAACCTCCCTTGAGAAAGAAAACTTAACCTTTCTTCAAGAAACTCGTCTTGGGCATATGGAAAAGGCAGACCCTCAAGAAAGGAACTAAGATTTGGCTTGGGTATCCACCTAAAAGATGATATGTAGAAAACACAAAATCAGAGTATAAAATCAATTGATAATACCTTTTACTTCCATTATATTTTTCAAGTCTTCTTCTCCTTGGTAGCGCAATGGTGAAATCTAAATGATTCCTCTTTCTAAACTTACTACAGTGTATAGTTGTAACATTGAAGCTAGTAATGGTAGCTAAGGTTTCTAAATCCCTAAGTTGTTACAAATCCATTTGGGCACATCACTCCCAACATTCAGATCAGTGCTATTAGGGCTCATCAAACCCTAATTTAGTTGCTACATGCCCTAGAGAAGTCATCACTTTGAATGCCTCCTTCCCTGAGAGTTTCTTGGCCTGAAGACCTCTAGAAATGCCTCCTTGAGGGACCAGTGCAGCCTTAGTCAGGGGTAAATGCACTTCACTGTAGGTAGATCCATGTAAGGGTGCATTTCAGTGCACCTAGGCTGACTTTGACCTGCGTTGGGCGATATTGAGCGTAATCCTCATAGGGTTCTAGGAATATTCTTATTTTTTGGAGCCTTCTAGAAGATTCCCACACTTATCATCTCCTATGAGCTCGAAATTGGATAGGGAATGAGTTAAGTAACCTCCCATCCTCTCATCCCTTCCTCCATGGAAACTAACTCTAAGTTTGGAAGGCCATTCAATACCCTCATTTATGACCAAACCTCCTCCATTTTCCTATAAATTGATCACTCATCTAAGTGATTAGGGGCTGGACTTTGAGAATTTGTAAGGAGATATTGTTGGTGTGAGGTTTGAGATTGTAAGCAAGTATTGTTATGCTGCCGGAGTGTTGTGTTTCTGATGTGATGTTGGTTGGAACCTAAGCTGGAGGAGTGACATTGGATCGGACTTCATGATTGTAACTCTTCCTTCTATTTAATAAAGTTGTTTATGCCTTTTCCCATATTCTTTTCTTTATGTATGATGATTATATGTGTAAATGCTTTCGATTCCATTTTCTTATAGTAGATAGATCTCTTGCTTTGATTGGTTTTTGTCCTTTGTTTATGATTGTTGGTACTTGTCGAGTGGATTAAGTTCGAGAAGGAGTGACAGGAGCCATACAAAGGAGACAAAGGGAAAGATAAAGATAACAAGTAGGTCCCTTGTCTTATTTATCTTCTATAGAAAAAGGTTAAGCGCTTTAATTCTGTTGTTCTAGGTGTAGCTACCCACCTAGGGAAATTGTGTTTATCCGTAGATGCAAAATTCCACATAATTAATTGGCGACTCCATCGGGGAACGATCATCATTCCGGGTAGTTTACCTTCATCCTAGTACATCCCAGTAGACTTTACCTGCTTCCATTAATCTTGTTTCAGCCTTTTTGAAGTGTTTTTTGGTAAAAATTGTGCTTGAAAGCCCCTAGGATGGCCTCTCTAGCACTAGCGTAGGTTTGGTCAAGAGACAGAGCGCTGTAGAGCACCCTTGGCTTGAGGACAGTGCTCTGAAGTGCACTGTCCCCCATTTAAGGCTGCGCTGATCCTCCTTAGGTAAAAAATCCCTCCTTTGACTTGATTTTTCCCAAATTTCCTTTTGTTTATGCTTACTGAAAGATCAATGATTGTTGTACTTCTGAAATCAATTTGTGTTTCCTTTGCTAGCCCTACTTTGGACTTGATTGTTTAGTGTTTCTTAAATGATTTCTTTATCACTATCAATTCATTGTCAAAGTTAGTTTATAGTCAATTAATCTTTTTTCAAAAGAAAGTGTCGTAAAAGTCTTCATTTCTTTTGAAAAGGAACTGTCGTAAAGTATTCTTTCTTGCAAAAAGGTTAATTGATTGAATGTGCATTAGTTTCCTTTTGTTCATTTCAACATTAAGGGAATTAATTTGAAAATAAAAACTTGCATTGTGCATTGAAAAAGTTTGAGTGTGCTCATAGGAATAGTTTAGGGAAATTTCATTAGATGTGCTCTTTGTTCTTTGATTAAAAGAATTTGATTTCTCTATCCCTACTAGCTAAGGTTTCATTGTTAAAATTGAATGAAAAGAATGCTTATCATATTAATTGCATTCTAGGAATTTCAAAGACATCACATGGTGAACATTGAAAGGAAAATTCTTAATCAAGATCGACTTAAAATTAACCTCAATTAACCTAATGGAGCATTGTCATCTAACGCAAAACATTTATAGGTTCTAGGCTAGAGATGCGTTTCAGCGTCGTAAAACATAGCAGCTGTCTCTAACTTGTTTGCGATACATTCCAAGTGTGATACCTCATTCCATGTATGTGAGTATATCGTAGCTCGTCCACGCACATTCGGGTATATAGGGTGGTGTTAGAGTACGTAAAGTATAAAGGAATGCTCTCACTGTGTGGTTTCGCATTAGACAACGCTAATACGGATTGGGCCTCCATGTCCTTTCGGGTATATATGGGAGGAAAACACTACGTTGCTATCCATCCTTAGTAACCGAATCAACCCCCTTGTACATTGTGATACACCGAACACATCATTCGGGGAGATTTCCTACCCGTACTTCTCGGTTCGGTGGGAGGTATTCTGTAGTTCACAATTGCTTGGTAAACCTTTTCCCTAGCTTACCCCTTTTTATTTATTTCTTTTTTGTAATAAATTCAATAAGAAATTGTGGAGGAACATCAACCCTTACCCCATCGTTCGCAAAGTGTAGTGAGTAAATTTCCTTTACCGCCCGAAGCTACACCTATCTGGTCAAAGCGGTCTCCTTTGACCGAATCCACTACTTCACAAACTTCTGATTCTTCATATGAATTACCAGAAACACCTATACTGGTAAGTACTGTGACCCCAATTACTCCCACAGTTACTGGTACATCTGTTACTGAAGTGGAATCTCCATAATTACCTGAGGAAATTAAAACTGAATCTAGTGAAACAGTAACCCAAGTTGTTCAACAACAAGTTGATTCTCAACCTGAAGTTGTTTAACAAGAAATTACTTCTGAACCCGAATCTGTTCAACCAGAATTTGATCCTGAACCTATCATTGTTCAATCAGAAGTTACTTATGAACTAGAAATTGTTCAAGAATCCCAACATGAACTTGTTCTTTTACCAGAACACTTGGATCTTGAGGTTGAACAATCAGAATTTTTTACCATACCGGAAGAAGATCGACCAATACATCCTCAGACATCCTTAACTATCGAGACTTCCTCTTTACCTCAAGAACAGATACCAGAAATCAATTATGGGCCTGACAGTGAGATCCCTCCACCTGGTTTGATTTCAATAGAAGAGGAACCTGAGGTAGAAACACCTAGAACTCCATTCCATTTTGGAACTAGACTTTATCTGTATCCTCATACTCCTCATTTTATTGCTCCTTTTGATCTTGATTACTTTCAGACGCCCGTTGATTCGTCAGGAAATTTATTTGGATATTTGGCTATAACAGAGTCAACATCCTAGACTGTACCATCTGTTACAGCTACAACAAAATCTTCTGTCACAACCTATTTGATGTTTACTACGACACCTAAGTCACACTTGTATGGTGTTCCGTTCGTCTCATCAGGTTACCAATATTTATCTAGAACCCACGCAAGTGTTGCTTCTAGCCCTTGGTCTCCACCAATGTCCTCTACAAGAATTTTATCTAGTTCCTCATTAACGAATACCGAACAGCTGGACCCATCAAGTCAATATCAAGTTGGTTCATCTGGTTATCGTCCTATGTATCCGCTTTACACTGGACTACCCCCATACAAAGAACAATATGCACAATCTCCTTATCCTCCATTTTCTTGGGGGAACCATATGTTGATATGCAGTCATCTCTAGGTCAGCCTGGAATGACTATCTGTTAGTGGCAGCCAACAATGCCCATTCAAACTAGGCCTGTGTATCCATCACAACCTATGTAATCTATCTCATCCATACCTACAACTCCTGTTGTTACAACTTTATCACAATCACAAGCTCAAATTGTGGTATCTCAACCTATGCAAGCTAGTCCTTCAACCTCAGGCCCCCAAGTTTCAGGTGTATAGATTCAGCCTTCTCAAGCAATTTTACAACAACCACTTGTGCATAGAGTCCAACAACCTCAGGCTAGTTTACCTTTTACTGGAATGACTTAGACTTACACTAGTTTAGTGTATTCACAACCTGTCAAGCTTACATTGGTGGGCAATAACCGTTAAATCAACAATCGTTGTATCACCAACAACAATAGTTGCTTCAATAGCCTTAGTAGCCCCAATATCAACAACAACAATTCCAGTAATACTAGCCTCATCCTAGACATGGTCAACAAGCCTATGCTAGGTTTGGTCAACAACAAGTTTACCTAGGTACTGGTCAACAAGCTTATGTTGGGTTTGGACAACAACAAATGTATCCTGGTGCTCAACAACAACCTTACACCGAATTTGCTCAACAAACTTACCGTTATCAAGGTTACCAATAGTAGATGCCTTATGCTAGTATGCAAAGGCCTATTGCCCAGACAATCCCATCTTACCCTGGATATGCTCAACCTGACCTCAATAGAAAGTTACCTTTCATTGCAACACTTGAATTACCATATCTATATCCACTACCAATGACCCAATTCTTTATGCATCTTGGTGGCCGGTGATTCCTCATAAGTTACCTTTCGATATTTTGAAATTCAATAGAAGCCCTGGAGAATACCTATCCAACCATGTCATGAATTTTCATTTATGGTGTTCATCAAACTCCTTGAATGATGATTCAGTTAGACTATGTCTTTTCCAAAGAACGCTTATTGGTCTGGCTGCAAAGTAGTACGTTAAGTTACGACGGACTTCTTTAGATAACTTTACAACCTTGGCTACCACTTTTTTAACCCACTTCCAATTACCCATACGATATGAAACTGGAACAAACTATTAACCAACTTTAAATAGACTATTTCTACTCATATCTTTGATCATATTCATGAGTGGCGTCATCGTCGTCGAATGGTTAAAACTTATGTTCCTGATCAACTTTTAGCTGAGTAGTTTATAAAGTCCTTGTTTCCATCAATCACCGAGGATGTGGCGAAAGGTGGAGTTGTCACTGAAGAGCAAGTAATTGCTCGTTCCCAATATTTGGACTTGATTTATACACAATCTAGCACGCTCTATGAAAAGATCCTGAATGCACCCTGACCAGCTTTCACTGTTCCTCCAACACCATCGAGTAAGGACTCTCATGCCAGTGATGGTGTGGTTGGTTCTTCGAGCACACAAATGGTAGGTAGACCAACTGGTCAAACACTTTCCATTTCCAATCAAACTTCAAATGAATCTAACAACACTCTTGCTTCCGAAATCAATGTTGTGTCATCTGAAAAAGGCAAGAATGAAAAGCAACTAGGACACAAGAAGAAGGGGGAAAACAAGAAGAAACAAAATAATCCCCCTCAAGAGAAATCATATGATTCCTCTCCTTTGGCTAGGAAACCTCATTACCCATGTTTAATCTGTAATGATGAGCATTTTATGCGAGATTGTCCTCACCGCTCTGAAGTGTCAAAGCTTTTGAAGAATTCTAATACATCCACAGTGTTGAATGATCCTTTTCTGATCTGGGAGACACATATGGTTGCTATAGACCATGCTTCCACTTCCCAAGTGCTTATGCTATCCACCTCTAAGCAAAAAATTGATATTTTGGTGTCAACACAAAGTAAAGATTATGGAAATCAACCATCGTTGTCAAATAACCAGGATGATCAAACTAATCCTTTAACTTCGACTTCGTCTAATCCTATTCCACCACCTATTGCACCAGAGTTAACAATAAAACCACTTAAGGGAGTTGTACATAAATCAAAATTTAACCCTCGAGCTCGAGCTGCACAGAACTATAACATAGTAGAAGATTTGGCTTAGTCACCTTCTGCTATGTCAACACTTGAGGTGCTTCAGAATTTCCCCTCCCAAAAGTAGGCTTTGTTGTCAGCAATTGGTGGAATTGATCCAACTAATTCTAATATTGTGGTTTTCAACCATGTGGGTTATATGCCACAATTACCAGCACAATTAGGATTCTTGATTCAAGTAAATGCCTTGAATAAACTTATTCACCGAACCGTTATTGATGAGGGGGCATCTACTTGTATTATGTCTATGAATTGCTAGAAAACACTTGTCTCACCACCTTTGTCATGTTCACTAACAACGTTAAAAGCTTTCGACGGTCACACATATACGCCTTGTGGAATCTTGAGTAATCTGCAAATCGAACTAGGGGGAAAAATAGTAACTATTGAAGTTGAGGTTGTTGACGGAGCCCTTGAATACAACATTTTGCTAGGAAGATCGTGGGTTTATTCTATGGTTGTTGTGGTTTCAACATATTTTCGTATGATCACATTCCCTCATAAGGGCGGAATCACAGTTATCGATCAACTCGCCTTTTTCGCCTCTATTTCACAGGCTATTGGAAGCATTCCGTTAGTTCATGAACCCCCTCTATCTCTTCAAAACATTGGTGTAGGCCTCTTCAAGGATTCTTCCCTAATGGGTACTTTTTCACTACCACCACCATCCAACATGGTGGAAGTGACAAAATTTGAGACTTGCAACATGATATCTTCCACTTCATCTGATTTAAGGGAGATTACCAATAGTTATGAAGCTGATAGTAGTAATGAAATCATGCCACTAAGCCCTATTGAGCTTGATAGCAATCAATCTTTTTGGCTTGCTCGCTCAACCCAAATCCATATTCCCCAATTGTATGGGTAGATCATTCATTAGAATATGGTACTTCCTCTGATCCTTTTTGACGTATATTTTATATTGATGAAGGAATCATCCAATCAATGATGACGGAAGAAGAACCATGGGAAGATTATCATCATTGTTCCCATCTTCCAGATCACATAGAATGTTTTTCAAATGAACTTAATCACCCTTCAGTTGTCGATTTCGTTTTGAATTCTGTTTTCATAGATACAGTAGATTCTGAGCGAAACTTGTCAAATATTGAAGAAACTATTTCTATCAATATTTTGACCAAACCTAAAGTTGTAGAAAACATTCATGTTGGCAAATCTTGTTCTCCATCAGAACTTGATATTTACTGTGCTCTCTTTCGTGAATTCCAAGATATATTTGCATGGTCATATGAGGAGATGCCAGGAATTGACTCTAGTATAGTTGAACATGAAATCAAAATGTATCCTAATATAAAACCAGTGTGACAACGCCTCCATCCTGTTCATACAAAGAAGGTTGCTGCCATTAAAATAGAAGTTGAAAAACTTTTGCATGCTAGTTTCATTTACCCTATTCCTCTTACTAATTTGGTTTCCAATATTGTTCCTGTCATGAAGAAACAAGGGACAATATTAATGTTTGTCGATTATAGGGATGTTAATCAGGCTTGTCCAAAAGACAATTATTCCACTCCCTTTATCGACCAGATTATTGACGAATGTGTCGGATGTGAAATAATTTCATTTATGGATGGATTTCTGGGCTATAATCATATCAATATCCACCCAAAAGACCAATCTAAAACTGCTTTTATTTGTCCATGGGGCAAATTTTCTTATAGGAAACTCCCTTTTGGTTTGAAGAATGCAAGGGAAACTTTTTAGAGGGCAATAAACTATGCCTTCCATGACATCAAACATATTGTTCAACCATATCTTGATGATTTACCTGCTCATTCACGAAAATGGACTGATCACCAACAACATTTGAAAGCTATATTTTTATGGTGTCGACACTACAAAATACGACTCAGTCCACACAAATGTGTGGTTTGTGTTGGTTCTGGTCATTTGCTTGGATTGTAGTGTCTAAGGAAGGAATTCAACTCGGCCCACTTAAGGTTCAGGTAATTCTTGACTTACCTCCACCTTCCAATCTACTACAGTTACAGAGACTCCAAGGGAAGGCTAACTTTCTGAGAAGCTTCATTCCCAATTATGCTGAAATGGCTAAAGGATTTGCTCATGTTTTGAAAAAGGGGATACCCTTCCATTGGGATTAGGTTGCGCAAGCTTCCTTTGATGCTCTTAAAGATACCTTGATTAGAGCCTCATTAATGTATTCCCCAAATTATCAAAACGACTACTTCTTGTATCTCACCTTTACAGATACAACCATTGGAATGGTTTTAGTCCAAGAAGAAGATGGGATTGAACATCCGATATATTATTTGAGCTGCAATCTCAATGATACAGAAGTTAAGTATTCTTACTGTCATTTCAGATTGCAACCCTATGACATATATTTTGTCATGTCAATTGTTGGGGGGAAAATACTCAAAATGGATCGTCATTTTACAGGAATTTGATTTGGAATTCATCAAATCAAAATCAAAGAAATATCTAGTTTTCGCCAAGCTTCTTTGCGACCTTCCCTCAAATACCATTGATTCAACATCAAAACCATCAATTCTGGATGAGCCTCTATTCTTGATGTCATCATCTGACCCTTGGTATGGAGATATACTAATTTATCTCTAGACCCAAACTTTCTGGCCCGATACCTCTCGCTCGCGACAACAACGAATCCGATACTAAACCAAATATTATCTGATCGTTGGCGACACTCTTTACCATCGTGGTATCGATACAATTTTACCAAGGTGCCTCACTCATGAGGAAGCCGAGAAAGTTTTGAATGATTGCCATTCAGGTGCTTGTGGTGGACACTTATCTGGTTATGCTACTGCACAGAGAATTCTCCATGCTGGTTACTTCTATCCTACTATATTCAAAGATTGCATTATTTCCATCAGAAGTTGTCATGTATGCTAGATCTATGACCGTAAAGCTAGATTACCACTTGCACCATTTCCTCCTGTCATCATTGTTGGATCATGCATCAAATGGGGCATTGACTTCATGACATGTAACCCCACCTCGGTCAAGAGGCACAGGTATATTATAGTCGTCATTGACTATTTCACAAAATGGGTTGAGGCGATGCCTACATTAAACAATAATGGTGAGACGACTGCACTTTTCTTTTTCAACCATGCCCAGTTTGGTGTACCACAAGCTATAGTTACAGATCATGGGTCACATTTTTCGTAATCACATGATGACTGAGTTAACTGCCAAGTTAGGACTTTCACATGATAGTTCTACTCCTTAGTATCCATAAACTAATGGACAAGTTGAGCCCATCAACAAAGTCCTTAAGAAAATGCTTCAAAGAATGATAGGGGTTCATAAACAAAACTAGCATTTAATCATGTACTCTACCTTGTGGGCATATCGAACCTCGGTTAGGAATGCAACTGTATTCACATCCTTTCAATCGGTATATGGTTTGGAGGTAATCTTGCTGATACAATGTGACATTTCATCTCTTAAACTCATGATTGACCTATTA
>APFE030395038.1:12883-28425 GCA_000404065.3 Pinus taeda
AAATCACTTGTACACCACCTATCTCCATCTTATGTGATAATACAAGTGCAATCAGCATTTCAAAGAACCCAGTCATGCATTCAAAGACCAATCACATACTGATCAAGTATCATTTTCTCCGAGAACAAGTGCTTGAACAAAAGGTCATGTTCGAGTATGTTCCTTCTAAGGAACAAGTTGCTGATATACTCACCAAACCACTGCCCAGGGAAACCTTTGAATACCTCAGGCAAAAGTTGGGGGTTGTTGATGCATCATCTTGTTGTTGAATCTCTTCTAAGTGTTGGTTGTACGCAAGATTCATCTGGGTATATGCGTACATATGCTGGTTTGTGCATTGGTCGAAGATCGAATGGCAGCGGAAGTGTGGATTGGTCAAAGATTAAGGTTCAGGGGGAGCATATAATGCATTGTTTGCATTATGGTAGCACAGAAGGAGAACATGGATGCTGATCTAAACTTGGCTGCAATATGTCTCTATCTCTTTCATGGTCGTTTATGGTGCTTGGTGGATTATGATTCTTCCTTGCAGATTTGGTTTATAGTCAGGGGGAGCATGTTCTTAGGGGGAGCATAAACCCTTTGCCCTTGATGTTAAAAGGGGAGAATGATGTTGAGGATCTTGGTGTTGCCATCAAGTCCAAAAGGGGGAGGTTGTTGGCATTATGATTCTGGTATGGCTCTATGATATAGGTGTTGTACTTGATGGCAACTCACTCATGTAGCAATTTTCTGTTCAAGCTCTCAAAATGATGGAAATTAAGAGGCTCGCAGGTGAATGGTTCAAAAGGTGCGGACCTGAAGGTTCTCCGTCCAGGACGTGCGGTCATACCCGCATGTTACCTATTCAGAAGGTGCAGACCCCAGTTCACACACTTCCATGCCGTAAAAAGCGCGCTTACGTGGGGTTTCTTATGTTTGGCCCGTGGTATTTAGCCCGCCATTTTTGATCCTATGGTTTTGGCTTATGGTATAGGATCTATTTTAGCCCCGGTTCGGATCCCTTGTTTTGATTATTGATGGTTTTGTCCCATGGTATGAATAAGGGCTTGACTATAAATAGGGAAGGAGATCACTTGGCTAAGGCATCTTTCAATTGAATATCTTGAGATCTGAAATTTTGGGAGATTGAAAGCTAGATCTAATTCAAGGAGATAACTTAACTTAAGGTGAATCTATTGGCATATCGTGATCTCTCGGGCGCATGAACAGATCTGTGGATCTGACTGACTGTGGTGCATTGGTGTACTGAAAAATCTGGCCCTAATCAGAAGTCTGCAGGTGATCTGAAAGCGCAGTGCGTGGGTACGCAGCGCAGTCAAAGGTGAAGTGCGTGGGTACGCAGCACAGTAAAAAGCGCAGTGCGAGGTACGCAGTACAGGAGAACGCATAGTGCGGGGCACACGCAACACAGTCAAGTGCGAAGTGCGAGGTATGCAAGCTTGAATAAGGCACAGTGCGGGTCTACGCAGTAAGTCAGAAGTGAAGGTGCGGATTTGAAGAAAACTTCGCAGAGCAGAAGAACAACCAGCGCGGATCTGCACAGTTCTGTCTCAGAAGAGCTGCGGACATACGTAGGCACCTGTTGGTGAAGCTGCGGTCTTATGTTGAAATGATTGTTGATTGTCTTTTATTTATTACAGCAGAGTTCTGGGGTTAGATTTCTGGTATTCTTTTTTGTTTACAACATTCTGAAGAGTGGGTAATTCATTGGTTTATTGTACAAGGAGATTGGGTGATTTTCATGTCTTGATGATTATTTGATGTTCATGGATCCAGTTTGAAAATTAATGAAACGTGGTCCTTAAAAGAGCAAAGGGGGTTGTAGCTCCCTTCCAGGAGAAACTAGAAAAAGAGAGTTGTAGCTCTCTGCAAGTTGCAGCCTGCGTACTGGTAAAGGACTGCACCAGTACAAGATCATTGTAAAAGGAGTTTCTAATTGAAAGAAGACAGAGACATATTGCAGTAGGTGGTTTTCACCCACATTGGGTTTCAACCTTGTATCTGGTGTTCTTTGGTGTGACTATCTGTTTTTTCTTGTTCATGCTCATTATTTTATGGTACTAACATACAAAGAATAATTCAAAGTATAAGTAAAGAAGATATATTGAAAAGAATTTGATAATACTGATTCACCCCCCCTCTCAGTATTATTTCCAACAATATCAATAAGGAGATCATACATGAAACCTATTACATTTTCGAGTGGGTGTTCATAATCTCACCATAGACGTAGAAGATATCTACTTCTTCTCTGGGCTCTCAAAGAGAGATACCCATATTTCGGTAGCTTGTTCAAGAGCTGGAGGTGAAACAACAGGTGATTTCATTGTTCAATATTTCCCTCTAGGAATGAGGAAGAGTAGCAGAAATATACCAATCAAAAGTGAGAGGGAACTTCCTCTTAAGATTGTGTTCTTTACCATTATTCACATATGAAGGAGGTGAAACAATAGGTGATTTCATTGTTCAATGTTTCCCTCCAAGAATGAGGAAGAGTAGCAGAAATATACCAATCAAAAGTGAGAGGAACTTCCTCTTAAGATTGTGTTCTTTACCATTACTCACATATCAAGGAGCGTAGCTCTACATTTGGCCACTAAGTTATAGATGCGATATGTGACAAAGTGTATGAAGCCCCGGGTGTTTAAATAGTGTGAAGGAATTTTGGTCAACATGAAGGATCAATTGACCAAATGGGGGACTGATTAGCTGAAACAGTTTGGGTACAGATCTATATTGGTGTCGTTCTTCCTAGAAAGGGTACCTGTTATGCATCCACAAATAATTTTGGATGATCTAGCACCACATGATCCTTGTATGATGAAGTGGGTAGAGTTTATGACATGCCATAGGGGCACTCAAGTTTTCTCATTTGGTCCCACATGGCTTATGTTGTTGGAGGATCAACTGATTATGATCGAGGATTTCCCTTATACAAGTACAAATTTCCATGGAGATATTGAGCTGCGTATTCCTGTAGTCTTTCAATGGGATGCCACAGGTAAAAAGGAATTTTGAAAATATTTCATTTTTTATGCATTTTGGTTTTTAAAATATTTATATTATGTTGAGAATAATATCATGTTTATACGTAGATGTTGGATCGATTGGTCCAATTGGAATGTTACCCATCCATCGATGATTGTAGCAAGGTGGATTTGGATACCATGACCAAGAGGTAGTAGAAGAGCTTTTAGAGATAGTGCAAAAACTTTATATCTTAACTCAAGGAATTATAAATATGTCTCCGAGAGGTTCCTTGATGTTATCAACATCATACAGTTGAAGTATCGAAGTGGATGGGATAAATGCTTCAACACATACTTAGGGAAATTGTATGTTATCTTAAGCATCATGTCTAGGATTTTAACATATCACAGTTGGGATGTTTTGTTTTGACTGACATGTATTTTTTTTTGTCAAGTTGTCTGTGATCCTCCAATATTGGCCTATGGCTTGAGGAGTCGTGACTCGGGAAAATCTAAGCTGTCAAAGTCACCCGGGGATCGCACCCGGCCTGGGCCACACGAGCCCTAAGTTGACTGGAATTTTCAGCATGTCTCCTCCCACTAGCACAGGGCACAACCACCTCCTGTGAGGTTTGATCCAGGGTCTCCTTGCTGATGATGCCCATCCTCAACTGGTTTTGCTCACAGGACTTGATAATCGACATGTATTTTGATAAATAAATGCTATAGGAATTATGTTGTCATAACACTTCTTGTAAAAAACTTTTTGTAAAACTTTTTAATAAAAAGTGACTTCTATTCGACTACTAGCTAATGAAATGTGTGAATATTTTGGTGTTTTATAAATTGCGAAAATATTTATCTAATACATCGTTGGCTAGCTATTAATGTATTTAGATTCCTTGGAATGTGTTGATATTCAAGATAATCAAATTCCCTTTCTAAGAGACGAACCATTAAGAACAATAGTAAAAGAGTATGAATTCTAACTGAATAAACATTACTTAGTTGTACTATGAGTTTAGAATCAAGTCCAACAACCAAATGACAAATACCAAAAGAAATGATATTGGAAAATGGTTCAACCACTGTACTATATTCTGGAATTTTGTTAGTTGTACAACCAAGACATATCCCATGTAAACTTACCAACACTAGTGGGTATATAGATTTACCAAGTGGCAAATACGAGGTTCTGAGTAATACGACTAACACCATCAACAAAGATAACATAAGGTATAAAGAGAACACTGACATCTGCAAACCAAGCATAAATCAAGATAAGCAACAAAGGATAAAAATTGTTTACAAAAAATAAAAAATTGCAACACATCAAATCTATGGTACAATAATATACAAGTACCCATGTAGAAAACATTCTAGGC
The DNA here is from genome assembly GCA_000404065.3 of Pinus taeda. NCBI lineage: Eukaryota > Viridiplantae > Streptophyta > Pinopsida > Pinales > Pinaceae > Pinus > Pinus taeda. The sequence goes on from APFE030395038.1 coordinate 17,241, forward strand.
ATAATACCTTTCGAGGTGAAGCCCATTCCAATGCTCTCCTAAATTATTTCCATCATAATCTACTGCCTCATAGGAACTTTTTTTCCAAAACTCATTTAAGGGCCATGCCACATAGGTTTGAATTTAACATCTCCTAGCTTATCATGCTCTTGGTCATAAAGAAGGGCCAAGTCACCTTCAGCAAAGAAACAATGTTTTACAATTTTGTCGTAATGGGATTTAATATGCTTCTTATGGGCCTAGTTATCCAATGTGGCCTCACGACAAGTTTCATATAAGTGTTATAGATACAAAAAGAAGTCTTCCTTGGCAGAAGTAGCAAGGAGAAATTCAACGACTAGTTTGAGAGATAGAATCTCACATTCAATGGGTAAGATAACTTCCAAGCCATATAACTGATTAAAAAGGTGTGAATCCAATAACTATTTTGGTTGAGGTTTGATATACTCATAATTCCGAAAAAAGAATGAGGTTCCAATTTTTTTTATGAATGTCTATCATCCATTGCAACACCATTGTACGAACTTTATTCACCACTTCTACTTGGACATTGGCCTACAGATAATAGGGAGTTGAGCTATCATGACATAAAACCAACTTGGAAGATAACTGAGTCATGATGTAATTTCTAAAATGTGAGCCATGGTCAGTGACAATGGCATGGATTATACAAAATATGTCAATGATGTGATTGAATATGAACAATGTTGCAGTTAACCCATTATCAGTGAATGTAGGCATCATCTCGACCCATTCTATGAAGTACTCCACAACAAAAACAATATACCCATGCCCCTCATCTAAGTGAGAGTTACATGTCACAAAGTCAATGCTCCATTTAGAAAAGGTATGAATGGTAACTAGAGGGTGAATAGGACCAAGTGGTGCACGCATCTTATGATTGTAAAGTTGACATAAGTCACATTTTTAGATTGCTAGAATGCAATCTTTGAAGAGAGGGCCAAAATTATCCTGCACACAATATTTATATTAATTTTTAAGATTGAAATTAACATCGAATTTAATGTTTGAAATTAAATACATTTTTTTTACTTTTATTTTTAATTTTTGCTTGAATCAAATTGAAGATTAAATTTTTTTTGTTTGAATTAAATTGAAGAATATTTTTTTTTTCAATAATTACTATGTAAATTTTGTCAATGATTAGTTCAAAGTATTAATGTCTCTAAACTTTAATAACTTCATTATTCATTATTATTAATTAATTTATAAAGTTTTTAAGATAGAAACTGATTGGGATTAAATTGAACTAATTTTAGTTAAACTTAAAATTGATTAAATTAAATCAAACTGAAATTATAAAATTATTTATTTTTTATTATTTTTTATTATAAAATAATTTATTTTAATAAATTTTAGGGATGGTGTACTCTAAAGAAGACCTCGAAAGGCCAAATTTAGTGATAAGAGGGTAGCAAGCAACTAGCACAAGGTGGAATTAGAGGTTAGAGTGGGAATCCAATTATCACTTATTTTCCAACCATCATCACGGTTAAGGTTGTTAGGGTGTTTTCCTATTTCTATAGCTTCTCTAAATTTCCTATGGTGATAATGATCAATCTTGGCCACAAAACATGAGTTTTCAATAAAAATTTGATGATTGGTTTTACTGGAGTGCCTGGCCAAAGCCAAGGTTGTGGAACCATTATGCTTAATGTTAGCGGGATGCTCTTGAATCCTAGTTAATATTAATCGACTAGCCTCACAAATGTAGGTTTTTCCACAAGAACAAGGAACCGAATAAACCCCTTTGTGGCATTTAGGATCAATAGGATCTGTTAGCCATAAATAGGTTCATTCAGTTCCTTGTTCTTGTCTCAAAACCTACATTGCTGAGACTAGTTGATTAATATTAACTAGGATTCAAGGGCATGTCGTTGACATTAAGCATAACCATTCCAAAACCTCAGCTTTGGCTGAGCACTCCAATAAAACCAATCATCATATTTGTATTCAAAACTCGTTTGTTTTGGGCAAGATTGATCATTATCACCATAGGAAATTTAGAGAAGTTATCAAAATAGGAAAACACCCTAACAACCTAAACCATGATGATGGTCGGAAAATAATTGATAATTGGATTCCTACTCTAAACTTTGATTCACCTTCTCCTAGCTGCTCCCTACCCTCTTATTGCTAAATATGGTCTTTCAAGGTCTTCCTTAGACCATACCATCCCTAAAATTTATTAAAATAAATTAAATTAATAGTAAGAAATAATAAAAATATAAATTATAATTTCCATTTAATTTAATTAATCAATTTTAAGTTTTAACTAAAACTTAGTTCAATTTAATCCCAATCAAGTTTAATCTTAAAACTTTAAATAAATTAAATAATAATCAATAATGAAATTAATAAAGTTTAGAGGCATTAATACTTTGAATTAATCATTGACAAAATTTAGATAGTTATTAGAAAAAAATCGTCAATTTAGTTCAAAAAACAAAATTTTAATCTTCAATTTGATTCAAACAAAAATAAAAAATAAAAATAAAAAATTGTGTTTAATTTCAAAAATTAAATTCAATGTTAATTTCAATCTTAAAAACTAATATAAATTAATCAATTATGCAGAAAAATTAATAAGTTTAGCTTGTAATCATTAACTAATATCAAGTATTAATTATCAATCCTTCATTTTAAAACTGAAAACAATTTAAACAGCCTATTAAATACAATTGTCAACAAATAAAAATTTATTTATTAATAGTTAATTTGTGAATTAACCTGCATAAATTTTTTAATTATTAATAATTCTTTAAAAGTAAAACTAGACATTAAAATTAAAACTATAACTAAAAACATTATCAAAATTAAGAAATTAAAACTAAAATTGAATTAAATCATCATCAATCGATTCACTCTCCTTCCTTTAGAACTTGTTAGCTACCATTCATTCCCATCCCAACCCTCACCTTTATTTATAAACGCTATTGAATTCTGACTTATTCACTCATGGATCTATCCTAATCGTGAACCACAGAGGATGGTTCGAAACATCTATTCCAAGAATATAAATGTGATGGCTCTGGAAGATAAGACCACATAAAATATAGATAGCAGAAGCCTCAAATCAATAAGTTTTTGAAGTTACTGGTCCAACAATTTCTGGTTTCGAAGTTTCAATTTCAGTTACTTCTCGTTCTAAAGTTTTTTATTCAACCGACTTGGTTTCTAAAGTTTCAAAATCAACTGCCTCTAGTTCCAAAGTTTCAACAATTTCAAGTTCTATTACTTCATGTTCTAATGTCTCAGTTTCTGTAATTTCAGGTGTAAATTTTGGTTTTCTAACTTCCGATGATTCATGTGTAATATCAAGGGGTAAAATTTACATTATACATGAATTACGAACCTTGCCACGGTTAATTTATGTCAACAATTAAACATATAGACCCTAAGTTCCAATAAATAAATAAAACACATGCTAATCAAATCTAAGGAATAAAACCACACAAACCTTTCACAATGACCATACTAGTTGGTGGTGAAGTCCAACATCACAGGATCAATCCAAAAACTGGCTAAAGATAAAGCAGGTTGAACTAGTTATGCTAATGACCTGCTTAACAATCCAAGCCCGGTGCAAGTACCCTCACTAAACAGTGGAGCACCCTCCAGGAAGGCCCAAGTGACTTTGACCAATGTTTGTTCTAGATACAATAAATACTTTCCCTTTTTCATCACCTTGTGTATTGTCCCTAGGATTATGGTCACTAAGGTCATCACCTACAACTCTGGACCAAGGGGATAGTTGACAGTTGGACATACACACAAGGGCATGGTAATAAACCCATAATCCCCCTTAGAGGTTCCTTAAAATTAGGGTAGCCCTCCCAAATGATTCCTAAGTGTTTTCCAACATTGTTTGTAATACGTGCAAATCGATGCCACTAGAACAAACCAAGAAGGCTAGATTACTTCATTGGGTCCAATATGACCTCATGATTAACTCCTAGGTAAGAGGATATTCCCAAAAACATGATGCAATAAATGTATTTGACATTCTAACATAATATTCTAGGTTTATTTTGTAGTTTTGGAGAGTTTGCACTCACGACCTATTCCAAGGCCCTAAACCTAAGCTATTGTGTGTATGCACCTAGAGAATTATAAAATGTCGAATCGATTTTATTAAGCATTGATTTTAGGTTGTTATTTACCTAATAAGGATATGAAGTGGACAAAAGTGATATTATGACACCACCGAAATATCTAATGTAAGGAAATGATATGCAATTTTTCAGTTTGATGAATGTTAACTACAAGAAGTAGAAAGATTCTTCCAATTTTCCCAAATACATGAAGTCCCAAATTCAATCAAATATTTTAAAACCGAAATACTACCTAACTTTCTTCTTTTCAAAATACAAAATGTTCTCCTAATATATGCAAGAATTTATCAACTTTTGATTTTTAAAGAAAGAAACAAATAGACAAATATGTAGTAAACTTGATAAAAAACAAAAAACAATTCAAATCATATGCATTTTTTTGTCTTTTTGAAAAACATCTATTTTGAAAAAAGGTGAAAAACCCTTTTTAACAAAACAATACAGAAAGAAACTTGTGAAGTATTCACTAAATTGCAGAATGAAAGAGAGTAAGGTATGAATATTCAGATCTGTAAAGCTTTCAACCTTTCAATCAATATATCAAAGTAACTAGGTCAAAGTAAAAAGTGAAGATTTCACACAAACTCAAAAATGTTAAAAACACACAAAAAAATGCCTTATCTGAATGGTCAATATTGTATATTGACAGCAAACACAACTCACAAGATTTATCACAAAAATATACAAGAACAGTTCAGCAAAATCCTTCGAAAATTATTGAATTTTCTAACAATGTTAGAGGTTGTAAATATATTACAATGTGATAGTTACATAGTGTCACAGGTATAACATTTCATAGATGTGACATTGTCACTCTGGTTTTTAAAGGTAAAGTGCATTAGTACATAAAAATTAAGAAACAATCAACATATTTTCAAGGTCTAAGAGTAATATTTGGCAAGCTAGTGACTCATAAAGCATGGAAACTTAAGAAAATAAGACAAATATAATGAATATGAAGAACAAGATGCTTCCTCAGTATGGTCATAAATTCTGTTTGATGGATAAATCCCCCTTCTAGACTAGGGTGATCTCCCTAGATGTAACACCTAGATCTAGAACAAAACACATATTGTCATTAAACTTTCCTTAGGTTTATCAAACATCAAATCCACAATGAACATAGAAGTAGGATGAATCCATACCATTTTCCAGATGTTTGTCATCATTGGTAGTTTGTAACTCTTCGTCCCATCCTCTATGCTTAGATTCTAAAACTTGCAAGTGACAAAGATAAACAAACCATCAAAGCACTACAATTCAAAGGTAAATTAATGTAACCTATATAAGAGATCAAGGAAGAAAATAATAAACATTGCTAATGGTTAAAAAATCATTTATGTGAAATAATAGTGTAATTGTATTAAGAATGCAAAAAACATTACAACTTGGCCTTGATTTTCAGAATCTCTTTCTGATTGCCCATCATTCTAATGCCTTTCTTTCAAAAATAGGGTGGTTAAAATATGGGAACTTGAGCATAGTTTCACCAAGCCTCTTGAAATTTTCTAACTAACCATCTCAATGGGAGATGGTTCTATTTGTAGGTTTGGGAGGAGATATGAGGAGTGTCAGAGATTGTAAATATATTACAATGTGATAGTTACATAGTGTCATAGGTATAATATTTCATAGATGTGACAATGTCACTCTAGTTTTTAAAGGTAAAGCACATTAGTACATAAAAATTAAGAAACAATCAAAATGTTTTCAATGTCTAACAATAAGATATGGCAAGCTAGTGACTCATAAAGCATGGAAACTTAAGAAAAAAAGAAAAATATAATGAATATGAAGAACAAGATGCTTCCTCAATTTGGTCATCAATTCCGTTTGATGGATAAATCCCCCTTCCAGACTAGGGTGATCTCCCTGGATGTAGCACCTAGATCTAGAACAAAACAAATATTGACAATAAACTTTCCTTAGGATAATCAAACATCAAATCCACAATGAACATAGAAGTAGGATGAATCCATACCCTTTTCCAGATGTTTATCCTCATTGGCAGTTTGTAACTCTTCGTCCCATCCTCTATGCTTAGATGCTAAAACCTACAAGTGACAAAGATAAACAAACCATCAACGCACTATGATTCAAAGATAAATTGATGTAACCTATATAAGAGATCAAGGAAGAAAATAATAAATATTTCTAATGCTTAAAAAATGATTTATGTGAAATAATAGTGTGACTGTATTAAGAATGCAAAAAACATTACAACCTGGCCTTGATTTTCATAATCTCTTTCTGATTGTCCATCATTCTAATGTGTTTCTTTCAAAATTAGGGTGGTTAAAATATGGGAACTTGAGCATAGGTTCACCAAGCCTCTTGAAATTTTCTAACTAACCATCTCAATGGGAGACGGTTCTTTTTGTAGGTTTGGGAGGCGATAGGAGGAGATAAGGGATGGAGGTTGAGATCCAACAATGTAGGGAGGTCAATCTCAATCAAATAATATGCCATCAATGAGGATTCTAGAATAGAATCTTCTCATATTCGTTTTATTTTTACCTTTGTTAAAACAATGTCACACCCTATAAATAGGCAAAGTGTAAAATTGTCGTGGGTTAAGAGTTAGAAACAGTGCGAAAACCTAGTAGTGTCACAAATATTTAGGTTCCCACCTATGGAGCCATTTAAAATTATGGATTTTAAAGTTATTTTGATAAGATTTGTATCTTCCTCAATGAGCTTCTCTTCCAAATTATTTCACAAAGTGATGGAGATTATGCTTCGAACATGAAGGATAGGGGTACGCCATCATTTTTTATTAGTGTGACAAAATAATGTGTAACAACAAGATTGAAAATCATGGGTGGTGGTATACTTACATACCATAATACCATTTTATTCCCGATCCATGCCTGATTTTTCACCTACTACCACTCCTCCAATTTTGCAACCCTAGTGACATCATTGAGTTAACCTCGATAGAGTCAATAAAATGTCAATTACTTAACTTTTTTTATCATTATGATGAATAGTGGGTTAACTCATCTTCCTATTTTCCCCAATGATTTAGCCAAGACTTGGAGTCTTGATTCCATCCTCGCTTCAGCCACTAGTGGTTATAGATAAAGTTGGAAGAAAATTTTGGGAGCCACTCATTGTTCATGTTTTTTATATTATACTTATATATTAAGTACCTAACAGGGGTTGTGAAATTAATGTGGGAGAGGCTCAATTATGTGAGGAGGATAGGATACGGTGTATTTCTTTTAATATCAAGGTTATAAGTTATAAAAAAAAATGAAGTGATCTATCTCTCTCTAAGATTCTTCAGAGGTACTATGTCCCTAGACTTCACTTTCATATAAGATAACAATACTAACAATAATATGACAAAGGAGCTTTTTCTTATCCCACAATCAGAGGTCTACTAATTTACACTTCATTTCAAGCCCATAATAATATTCTCACCCTCCATTTATCCTTTTTCAACAATATAGTTCCAACTCAGCTCATCATAAATATCAATTCTAATATATTTGTATGAATGCAATTCTTCCAAAATATTATTTTCATATATGAAAGTTTTGTAGGTGATCTTATGGTATTTTATTATCGTAATCGCTTTTTGTTCCATGTTCACAATCATATCTATACTAGGGAAAATTCTCTTAAGGATTATTATATGTTTATTGAGGTCATAGGGATTTTGTGCCATAAGAACAATATCTTTATCATAAGGAAGAGGGATGATGATTGTACCTATGAGAGTTGAGTTGATATAACTATCTTCTTCCAACCAACATTCTAACTTACCAATGTAAATGCCAAAGAGAGTAAGGGAAATAAGATAAACTTGCTTGATTTCTATATTACAAATAATTTCTTTCAACAATTCCTAAATGTTCCTAAATTGTCAATGATAATTTCATATATCCTTACAACAACAATACTCATATGATAAGGAACTTTTACCTCTTCTAACCTATCTCAAAAGTTTAAGTTAGGTAAAATGTCAAAAACTTTTTTAAAATCAACAAAATAAGAAATGGGATTGGTTTTATTATTGAAAAAATATTTCATAATGACCCTCAATTTAATAATATGGTCCACAATCAACTGATATCTCCTAAATCTAGCTTGGCTTTTATCTCCTTTTCCATATTTTTCAAACCATGTGCTTTTTTTTTCAATGTACTTTTATAAAGCTTGGCTAAGATGGGGATAATTATAATGGTTATATAACTAGATGGATTACCTTTATCTCCACTTTTAAAGACCATGACAATGAGACTTTGAATCCATGGTTTATAGAAGCCCTACTTGACTATTAAATTAAAGAGCTTGTGTATATGAGGAATGACGATATCCCCTCCAAATTTCAAGATTTTAGCTTGGTAGTCTTCAATGTCCTTATATTTCTCTTTTTCTAGTGTCTCAATCCCAAACTTTATGTTTTCTATAGAGAACACTCCATCCTCTATATGAACATTTGGAATGTTTTTTTCACAGAAGAATGGGATTCATTAAGATTTTTCAAGTAGGAGTTATATTCCTTTAGGGGAATCATTAAATTTCATTACTTTTGCAAGTCAAAATTTTCCTTCAAAATCTCTTATGATTGATTTTTGATAGATGGAGAAGCTTATCTTGTTGTCTATTAGTGTAATGCCTTTTTCCTTCCTTTTAACTAGGGTTTTGTATCTTTTTATATTATCCAATTTTAAGAACATATTAGAAGAATATATAATGGTATTTCTAGCAAATTTGCACTCATAGGGCATATCAATTATCAGGTGTCTTATTTTTCTTCTTTCCTAACACCTCAATAGAATTTTTTTTAATATATGTAGAGAGGGTTTTTGTAAAATTATAATAGAGGTCATCCTATATTCTTCTTATACGATAGGAGATTTAATTACTTTAAGAAAAAATATTTCTTTTTGTCAAAAAAGTAAGCATCTTTGGTTACAAGAAATTTTCTCAATGAATTTTTGTGCATGATAAATTTTAGTGTTAGGACTAAAGGTCTATGAGTGGATTGAAGCTTATGGTTGATCTGAATTGGATCCATAAAAGATTGTCAAAGAACCATGAATGTATATGGTTGGGACAAATCTCTAAGAATTTAGAACTGCGATCAAAAACACCCCTAAAACAATGGCAATGGCAGCCGGCGTGGAACGACAAGGACCTCGGTCAAAGTGCGTTGACCGAGGCCCATGGAGACTACGCGAGAGGTCAAAATAGCCCCTGGGAGCCCCAAATCGAGAAAAGGAAGTGGATTTTGATGTGTGATTAGCGCGCTAGGTGAATAGGGCTGAAATTGAGGAGCCTTAAGCACACAAACGCATGGTGAGCTGGAGAACCGTGGGTGGAAAAGGAAAAAGTGCTAAACGTACGAAGGTGGGACCCGCGCTTTGGAAACCAGTGGTATTGATCGGGGTGCCCTCAAACGGTAAGCAGTTTTGGATGGAAGCAGAGTGATCCCACTCAACAATCGACACGTGGCAAGTAGAGGTGAGAGAAAACCACCATTGATTGTACGTTATCAGTTCAGTAAGTCAACCGCGCGGGACGTGCGTATGACGTTGGATCTGGAGGACCTAGATCGGATGGCTGAGATCACACCCAATGGAGGAAGCAGCATCAACGAAGGAATACACCGTGATTTGTAAAGACTTGGAATCTATTTGACTTCCACGGTGGAGGAAAGACTTCATCCACGACATAACTAGAGAAACGAACCAATGAAGTAGGTTGGCGATGTTTAGAGGAGGACATGTGGCCACTTCCTGGGCATTCATGATGACGGTGAACAGGGAACTCCAAGCATAGCTATAGAAGGTGAATTTATAGAGGTGGAAGAAGAACTGAACAAGCATTGGATCGAATGGCTAAAAGCCATGAACAGCGGAAAAATACATAGTCAAGTCAGAAAGTAGTCTAAGAGATGAAGAAAGAAGATAGAGAGACTAGAATCCTGAGAGCAGGACCGAATACACAGAGAAAGAGGATAGTGAAGCAAGAGCAGAGAAAGGACAGAGGGCTGATCTGACCAGAGGTAGCGTTGAGCACCAGAGGCTTGAGAGATTCGAGCCATCACATAGACGACCTGTCTGGGCTAAGCACCATATTGGGCTCTCCACTATAGACTAGAAGGTAACAGAGATGGTAGGAAGAAGGACTCTATGTACTCAAGTGGCTTGGGAAATCCAAGGATCACCCTGCCAAGAGAAACTTGTGTCAGGAGAACTCACATTGAGTCCTTGTATTGTAATTCTTTGCTTAAAGGCACATTAAAACAAGGCCACCACTAAAAGCTATACCGAAGATGCAGCCTTGGATAATAGGGTGAACTCCTTATTAATTTGTGTCTTTGTGTTTGCTTACTGTCATGCGAAAAGAGTTAATCATGCGAACAAAACCAACCTCCCTAAAAGCCTAAGACTTTCTAGTGACAAACAAGACAATTAAGAGCAATCCTTCTCTAAACATGCATTTACCATACAAGAAATCAAGTGTTTAGATCCTACGTGTAGTCCAACGCTGTTGTAGTAGTCCAGCCTTGTCGATCCGGATGAGCTCCTCCTTCACTTCGAAACCTGCATTCACTAACAATCAAACGATTACATAGGACCTGAATATCTCATAAAAAATAAAACATATTCAACATATAGACCAAGGAGTATATGAAACAACTCATTAATAACAAATTGTTGAGAAGAATGGACTTATTTGTATTAATAGGAAACAAAAGAAACCATTACAACCTGAGACTTGGTGTTGTGCAAGTTCCTCCCAGGGTCCAGCAAGAGTTTTCCTCTACTTTGACAAGCTCACCCACTTCCAAATGAAACAAGAAAGGATGGTAATCTCTCCTCACAAGCTTTACAATGGAAGTCCTAATTCCAGCAGCATCTACCCTTTGGAATGTTCAGCTTTCAACCTCCCCTCCCTTGGCCCAATGCCTGTATTTATAGTGTTCTAGAGGAAGTTATTCAGTTTCAACATCAATGGGATACTCCCTCTTTTGGATGGGGTAGCTCCTCTCTTGATGGGATAAGTTCCTCTATCATAGGGATGCATGAACC
>APFE030395040.1:5098-17808 GCA_000404065.3 Pinus taeda
CGCCAACTTCAAAATTGACAACGCTCCTGGTGTGAAAGGTAGAGTTAGCGTGCCCATTCCCGTTTATCAGTAATTAACATTGTTTATTATTAATGTTAATTGCTGAACGAAACATGGTCTTTCCTTTGCGAATTCATATTATATTGATGACTTCCCGATTTACAACGGTGTCAGCGTGGTCTTTCCTTCACTAGAATCTACATCATAGTAAATATTCACGGTATTATTTATGGTAATTAATTGATATTACATTAATTATATATTGCATATTAATTTTAAGTGGTTTGATGGCTATCTATATTTGTTCAGCCATTTGAATTATATGGTAAAGCTTCAAGATTGGAAATTATTCATTTTTATATAACACATTTATCAAAAACCTCAACCTTTAACATTACATTATGAATTTATCATTTTTATTTATTTTCAGTAGTTTTTTTAGTAAAGTTTATTAGTATCATTTTCATCTATTTTTTTATGTGCCTGTATTAATGCCTTTAATGCATTAACATTTTTGAGCATTGTTTCTTCTTTAAATCCTCTAATGCATTAACATTGTTGGGCATGCTTGTACACCTTTATAACTTCCATAAGAATTGTTGAAGGGAGGGATTTTGTACCATTGTATGGCACACTGTTGTATCTTGGTAGAAAGACGGCAATGTACCTAGAGCATTGTCTCAACTACACATTGGTAAACTAACACTCTAGACTAAACCCACTTAATCATTACTCATCTATGAAGCATAAATGTACCATGGTTTCAACGACCATCTAGCTGAGGATTATGTGCAGATGCTTCTGTGCATGTTGTACTCTAAAATTTAAGGCTTTCATTTAAACTTTAGATGGTAATTGACCTTAACCTTAGTTTTTTTTAGGCCCCTATTCTACTAGTGTAACCTCTTATTGTTATTAGTACAACCCCCTTATTATATTGTTGTACCCATGTAGTCTCCATATTGTTACTATTATGCCCCATAGAAGCCCACTATTGTTCTTATTGTGCCTTTACATTATTATTATTATGTCATCTCTGATTATATTCTGACTCCTTAGACTCTTATATCTAGAAAGGAAGTCTTGTCATTTGTATCATCCAAGAATTGTTCATTTGTGTAATGTAAAGGAGGTTTCCCCCTCGAAGAGGCTGAATTTTAAGGCGTTAATAAATCTTTTCTATCTTTTTGTGAGCTGGTTTCATAACATTTGGTATCAGAGCTTTGGATTCTAGGGTTTCGCGACTCTAAATAGGTCATCCTGGCATTTTCGCTATAACTTTTTTCTGCGACATTTCAAAAGCGAAAAGAAAAACCCGTTTGAGATGAAATCACACTGAATCTCGGATCCGAATTTCAGATCTTTTTGTGCTATATTTGAGGAGATATGATCTGAAAAAGTTGGTCTTTTTGCAGACTCCTGAATTACATTCCAAACAGGTGACCTGGGAAAAATCCTCATAACTCTCTCTCTGAGCATCAGATTGAAATTTCGTAAGAAGTTATAGAAAGAGGACGGACAGTAGTTTCCTGTATATATTTTTCAAATACTAAGGTAAAAACAGTGACACTTGACACTCCATACAATTTCACTCTACTAAACTAGTCTATAATCAGGTCACCATGGGAGATTTGGCATAACTCTTCCTTGGAGAATCCAATTTGGATAAGACTGGTGGGATTGGAAAGAGGACACAGAGGGCTACTGCACATCGCAATTTTAGAACTGTAAGAACTAAAATTACAGAGTTATAGTTGTTTCAATATCGAACTCCTAAAATCAAGAAAAGGCGATATAAGGAAGTTTGATGACAAGGATCGTGTAAATTGGATACTTCAGATGGAGCAATATTTTGATCTAAATGGTGTACCACTATTACAAAAGTTATGTATTGCATCTTCATATTTAGAATCGGATCAATTTTGTATAAAGGGCTTTGTTCTCGTAAACAACTTGTTACGTGGTCAATTTTCATGGAGAAAATGATAGCAGATTATGAGGATACAAAGAGAAACACCTTCTTTAAAGCAACACCACAACAATTGGAAAGAGTAAAAGAGCTTTGTTACATAGTGGAAAGTAAAATTATGGCAGCAAGGAAGTCTATCCCTCACAACTATAATAATGGAAGTGTTGTTTCTCCTAGCCTTCCACAACCTACAAGGGTTACACCACAACAATTGCAAGAGAAAAGAGAAAAAGGGATTTGTTACAATTGTGATAGCAAGTGCACTAAAGGTCATAAGTGTGCTGAGAAGAAATTATTTTACATAGATTATGAATAGGAGGAAGAAAATGATCAAGAAACATCAAAAGAAGAGTATATACACCAGGAACCAACCCCAAAGAAAGAAGAAATGAATTCAACCATATCTTGTAAAGCATTGGAAAGAATTACCACTCCTCAAGCGCTCAAGATAGAAGGACATATCAAGAAGAAAAAGGTTCAAGAAGTGAAAGATCACATCAAAAAAGAAGAAATGAATCCAACCATATCTTGTAATGCATTGGCCGGAATTACCACTCCTCAAATTATCAAGATAGAAGTACATATCAGAAGAAAATGTTCAAGAGTGAGATCACATCGAGCATCAAGAAATGAATCCGACCATATCTTGTTAAGCATTGGAAGAAATTACCATCCTCAACTCCAAGATAGAAGGACATATCAGAAGAAAAAGGTTCACGAGTGGAAGTCACATCGAGCATCACAATATGTTTCTAACGTTTTTTAAGGATATGCCACTTTGGTGCAAATCGAATAAAACAACAGGTAGATCACATTGTAGTGAAAATGTTTTGATGTAGGTGATTGGGTATTTTTTTTGCTACATCTCAGAGCAAGCTATTTATGAGAAGGAAATGTTGGAAATACTACATGCACTTAAGAAATGGTGACCTTACCGAATGGGAAGACACTTCAAGGTAAAAATGGATCATGATAGTCTTAAATACTTTTTAGAACAAATATTATCTATAGAAGAACAGAAAAAATGGGTCACAAATATATTGGGTTATGAGTTTGACATCATCTATAGAAAAGGGAAGCAAAATTTTGTTGCAGATGCACTTTCAAGAAAGGATGAGGATGTGGAAGCATTGTTTTGTGCTATTTCTCTTATCCAACCAGATTGGATAAACGAAGCAAAGGATGAATGGAAGAAGAAGGAAGAAGTGTGGCCACTCATTTAAAAGTTGTAGAAGGAGATGTTCCACAGAGAGTAATGAATCGAAAGGTAATGATTCACTGTACTTGTTACCAATTTATGCCTTATGTTTTGGCATTAGTTAACAGTGTAATGTGACATATCTCTCTTTCTATATGACCATAACTGAAAAACCTAGAGTTTGGAGATCTACAATATACACCTCTTAATAATAGAGTAACATTATGTCATCTTATCTTTATCTATGCCATACCATTACCACTAATACCATATTTTCACCAAAAATTTTAAAAAGGCCAATGCTATATACCATTATGTTACTCTCATCCCTTATTCACACATGATCTTAAAGAATTCAACTCATTTAATATTATCCCTTAGTAGTAAAGTAATTATATTTGTTAGCCACACTCTATATTTATTTTTCAAAAAATATTTTAAAGAGCTCACCTGTTTGACACTCCATCCTATCCTCGAGTAATAATAAAAGGAGGATTTTCCTCAGAGCCACACATTATAATTCATTTTCCCAAGAGGATCTTAGAGCTTAGTTGTTTGAGCACTCCATCTGAGAATACTAAAACAACATAATTTTATAAAATTGCACTAGATTTTATAAAATTGCACTCTATTTTATAAAATTGCTCTCAATTTCTCTTGATTGTGAAGTATGGATGGCCAATTTGAAGTTGTGAAAAATAGATGCTATAATCAACAATAGCCAGTCTTGAGTCAAAATACAAGTTTTGCAGAATTGATAAAGTTGAATTTGTTAGTAAAGTAGAGCAACCATCAAGGGTTATGTTGACTATCAAATTTTCTTTCATATGTGAAGTGCATAGTTTCATATTTCCTACTATCATTTTCTAGTTTCTTATAAATATTTATAGAATGTTAATTTAGATGGTCTTGAATTAAGGACCGGCTTGAGTAGATATTTTAAATTAGAAGCCTCCACAAAAGGATTCCTCTTATTATGATGAGGCTAACAACCCCAAATTTAACATTACAGAGGAACCTTTAGTGACATTCAATTTGATGGCCTTCATCTTAGAAACCATGAGTGGGTGGTATCTATTTGGCAAAGTCACCTAGGACATGCACGCGATCCCAAGTACTTTTGTGTGCTCTGCGTTCATTAAAAAGCATGGGGTGTATCACTTGGTAGGACTTGACCCTTATTGGGGGCTATATTATCTATCCACGTTTGTCAACCCAACAAGCCATTACTGACACAAGTGTCTTTTATAATTTATGAAACACTTACATGTGAACTTCTAGCAAATTGGGAGCATTTGTAGTAGAGTAAAACCCTCCTAAATGTATGTTTGATATGTAAAAAATGCACTGAATAAAATCTGTGTGTTAGAGGCGAGGTTGCAGGCCACTACTATAAGATGTTTTTGTATAGTCAATATCACATTTTACTCAATCTGTCTGCAAATTGAAAGGAGATGAAAATCATTGCAAAAGTAGAACCTTACAATTAGGTAATTGTCTGGAATTGCCTCAGTTTGTAGTAAAAAAAATAGTGTCTTTCACGTGACAATATATTTTTTGCATAAAAAAACTTGCCTACTTGTCACTACTGCATCAATTTCCTTAGTTATTTTTATTATTAGTCTCATTGACTCAAAATTCCTATTTTTCTTTTGGTAACTAGGCCTTCAAATAATGAGTATTTTTCCTTTCACTGCAAGAAACAAATGGAGTGACTTTTATAGAATCGAAGTCATTCAAAACTATGCATAGTTCATGTTAGCAGCAGTTGCTAATTGTCAGCCAATTTGGAGATGAAATTAAAAGGCTTTGAGATGAGCTCTTATATTTTCTCTATTTGCATTTGATTGTGAGAGAAGCACCTTGTAGATTAAGGTATGCCAAAGTAATTGAACATCAAATCCAAATATTAGATGATTGTAATGTAATACTATCTAACAATAACTAAAAATCGTAGTTCATTAATGATAGATATGAAGGGGGATACATATAGAAAAGATATGCATTTCTCTTAAATTTTAGGTGTAATAATATGGTGGTCTCCATTGTTTTATTTTGGTGAAATGAAGTGTGCCAAACATCAAGTTGTCATTTGTGTTACAATTATTAATAAGTACAAAATTTCAAATGAGAGTGGCCATTAGTTGACTTTCACACCTCTGCTAGACTACCGAGTCATTATCTTACTTTCATATATATGATGGATTATTGAGCCTTCAGTTACTTCTTATAGTCAAAGAATTCACACTTTCCTTAAGGATCTTTTGAATCTCACAAAAATAACATATATGTGTCATTTACTTCCTTGTTCCTGGACATTTCACTTCATGAATAAATTAATTGTCAATTGTTTTCTAATAATAATCATTTAGTGCACAATGTAGGCACAATGAGCACAAAGTTGAGTCCAATAATAGAATTGGCATTCATATGAACTTGTAAAATCGCTGACATTGGGAACACACAATTAAGGGAAACTTTTGAAACTTTAAAGATAGAATTAATTTCAACTTTTGATGTGCAATGTTTTATTATAATGTTGTTTTTATATGTTAATAAGTGTTTTCCTAGTGTAATGTGCAAATGTAAATTGGCCTAGAGTGCTAGTAGCAATGTGGTGTAAGTCAAAAGGCATTTTTGCTATTAGTCTATTTTTTTAAATGATCCATGTTGTTTATACTATTTGTTGGTTGATAGTACTAGAATCTAAAATGATAGACAATACACACACAATATAGTAGATGTATGTAGTTTGGATGATAGTGGCCTACACACACCCATTGTTCAACTAATAGTGGTCTCATCATGATCTGCAAGGTCTTTTTCTACACATTTTTACAGTCTGCAGGGTCAGTTTGACATCCTTCTTATAGTATGAAAACTCTAGACATTGTAGAGGATGGAATCAAAGAGGTGCATGATGCCTCTACATTTCTATTTTATTTTAGGGTTTCAATCTATCAAATTTGCCTTAAAATAATATGATATTCCACCGCTTATTTCCATACAATTTTTGTTCAGAACAATGCCCAAACCCCATACATGTTGTAGGTATCGCCCATTCATTTTTCTTTCATAGGAAAAATATGTAGCTTGAAAAGATTCCCCACAATCTACCTTATTTGTAGCTAACAATTGGTCTAATGGGAGCTCCAAGGGCCTTTCAGAATCTTATCCCCTCCTAACAACTCCCTTGATGATGAACATTGATGCATAGATTTTTCTCTATGTAGTAGCAAGCTAAGTTATTAGGCTAGAGATATGGATATTTTAGGCTTGGAGTTTTCTTCCTCCTTAACAACTTCAACTTTGACCTTCTGGGAATGAAAATTATTTCAAAGTGACAAACCCCTCCCTAATTTAATTTTTGAAAACCTGATTCCTGATAATTCTCTCTTAATGGCTTTCCACCACACCAATTGTCAATGGTAATGACATCCATCCTTGTGGAAGAGCCCATTTGTTTCTAAGAAATTTTAACAGCTCATAAGATCCATATTTTTTTGAGAAATGTTAATAACTCATAAGAACCATTTATTTTTGGGAAATGATAACACCTCGAAGAGCCTCTTTGGGAGTTCATCCTCGAACTGGGACCTGAGACTCCACCAAAAATTCCATATCCATCATGGCAGAGTTTACATACCTTAAAACCATGTCATAATTTGATGTCCATGTTAGATTTCTGGATAATTCAAGTTCTTTATATTGTTACACCTCAACTACTTCCCCAATATGAAGGCTACAGAATTTTCCAAAGATGGTCTTCATGATCCATGGGCCCTTGATAATGCATTTCATGATATTGAACTTGTTATTCCTAAAATTATCATCTTTGGGGATAAAATGGTAGAAACCATCAAGAGTGTGATTGAATTGATCACATAGTAGAAAACAACGTTGTGTAGCTCCGAGATGGGGACCTGTAAATTCACCATGAAAATGAATGTTTTCATGCCTTTTCCATCTTAGTTAACTTTGCTTAATGTTGCCATCACTCTGTTAATAGGGTGGCCGAGCACATATTCAAGATTTGAACCTGCCTTGGGCCACTCCATGCTTAGGGTTTTGTTGATGCCTCGAAAAGCACTGCAACAACAATGGGGATTACCACCCGGTCCGGACCTTAAAGAAGCTCCTTTTCCGTTTGGTGTGGTGGCTCCGACTGGTTTAACTAGGTCCAGTTACCTTCTCCCTATCGCTATTGGTTTATGATGTATCTTTAACTACCAATAGACATGGATATCAGATCACTTCTTCTTGCTGATCAGGGAAGAGAATGATCCTTAAGCTGATTTGGGTTCAGCCAAGCCACAACTAAAGTTTTGCCTCTTTGAGAAGAAGACTTAAAAGAATGTAGAAATTACTCTAAACGCAAGTTTATTCTATAATGCAAGCAAAAGAAACTAATCTAAATCCTATCTTAATTAGGCAGATATAGACCTAACCCAACCAAGAGCAAGATAATTAAAATATTGGGATTTAAACATGTCTTGCTTATAATGAACATGAAGTTAATGAAGTAGTTCAATTAACTGATATTATGGATATCAAAACAAATCCTATTGAGACCTTTTAACTGAAATAATAAACCAACAACATTCCAGGAAGTAGTTCACAAAAATGATATTGACTATCAAATCAATAAATCCAATAATTAAACAATAATATGCAGAAATAGTTCATAACACATTACTATTTAACAAATCAGTTTTATAAGATAGATTTTTGAGCAAGTAGTTACTCAAAAATCAGAATTTAATCCATAAGAACAGAGATACATAATAACAAGATTGAGACAAATTACCCATATTGACGAGTGCACAGACATGAATAAAATGAGACATTCCTGTTACCATAAAAATGGAACTGATATTTGAAACAGTAGTATTAGAAATACCAATTTATTGCATCCATTTCTCTGACCTTGGTCTCCAACAGTCCTTTACATTACTTGAACTTCTGTCTTCAAAACTAGAGCGACAATAGTGCAAACTCCGCCCCTCATACATGATTCAAGATACAAAGGAAAAATCCTCAATAATCCCCAGATCTGAGATTTTCTCTCCCCTCTCCTACAACTCTAACTTCCTATTACAGTAGTTCTTTTAGAAGTCTAAAATTGCAGAGGAGAGCAACCCCTTATTACATTTTGCAACCTACTATTTATAATATTTGTGAAGGAATTCTTGAGAGGAAAGTTTGTTGAAGAGAAATCTGCCAAATCCAATTTTATTTGTTCAAAATTCCAATCTTTAATCGCTGGAGCCTTCTCATTGATTGAGATCCTTTTCTCCATATTTATTCCACTGTTTTCCTGCAAAAAGAAATCAAAATGAATTAAGATGCAACAATAAAATCAAAATATCATTTCTGACATTCAAATAAATCCAATCAAATTCAATCAAATAAATAATTGAAAATAAAATGTAAGCTTTCTATTGATGCATGGGATGGTTTGATTGGCCAAGGATATTATTGACGAATGGATCTGCAATTAGAAGAGGCTTGGGCAAATGAAAATAAAACTCAGAAAATTGATGTTGTTTTCAAAATTCAGAGCTTGATCTTCTACCTGATTTTCGACCCAATAAATGACCAAATCTATTAGTGAAACCTCCTCAGAAATATACTCCTTGATTTTATCTTTCCAATGAGTTGTCTTGGGCCTCATTTGGCCAAGTAAAACTCAATCTATAGGCCTCTAGAGTTAATGAGTCAAATCTGGCATAAATCTGGAAATTCTTGTTGTTGGGCTAAAATCAGAATTCTAATTTAAAATTAAATCCTAAATTAGCATTCTAATTATCTAATAATTAATTCTAATTTAATTGTTAATTATGAACTAAACTAATTAAATAAATAAAATATTATTAATTAATCTAACTAATTAATTAAATAAATATTATTAATTAATCTAACTAATAATTTTATTAAACATATTTATAAATAAAATTAATCTAAATCAATAACTGATAATATTATTTTAAAATGATATTTAAATTTTAATAATTAAATTAATTATATTATATATTAATTCATTTAAATAATCTAAAATTAATATTAAATTATTAACTTTTATATATTTACATTACATTATTCTTACTTTTAATTCATTTCACGCATTACGTATGAGTGATTTCAAAACTCAAACAAATACCAAACTTGTAACGAGACTTGGGTTAATGCCTTATGCCCCATCGCATCGGTAAGTCGGGGGAATGAAGATTATCGAGGTTTCAAAAATGTGTAAAGTGAAAAACCTCCGATGCGATGCATGCATTTTTTTATGATTGGGATCGGGAAGATTGAATTTATCGGGGTTTTTAAAAATATGTCATTTGAAAACTCTCGATGCGATCAAAGCCTCGGATGCGATCGGAATTTTTTATTTATATATATATATATATATATATAATGATATTGATATTTAGTATTGAATTTTATTTTAATTGAATTAATTATTAATTAATTTAATTAATTTAAAATTTAATATTAAATATCAATTTTATTTTTGGTTTTATTTTATGAATTTAGTTTCTAAAACTACAACCACCTTGGATATTATGGGTTTTTTAAGATTAGTAATTGATTTGGAAATTGGAGTAAATTTCTTAAATCTCGATGCTTAATAATTTGTCTGCTTAAGTAAAAGTGGAAAAATGTTAGTAAAAATTCACTAGGGGTTAATATTTAAAATGAATTCATTATTGAACTAATTTATTTACAAAATGCAATATTGTACATTTTATGCATATTTAACTCAGGCTACATAAATGGTCAGACTTTCAAAGAAGTGCCATTTTAAAACTAATTGACCAAATGAGGCGAAACAATCGTCAATGGGAAGCTTATAAAAAATCGATTTTAACAAAGCAATCAAAACAAGAACTCAAAGAAAATGAAAAATTAACGAAAGCGTAGGACAATCAACTAAATAAAAATCCAAAAAGGTGTTTAGCCAAAATTTTTATAGAAAAGGTCCCCATTATCTGAAGTGAACACATCAATAATGGGGGGTTGTGTTTTTACCACAACAGGTTTCAAACGCTCTTTAGTAGTGACCTTTTTCACTATTATTAACTAATTATATGCCATGTCAGGGTTATAATACTCTCCCATTTGTAGATCTAAATTTTACATCTGTAAATTTGTGTGAATTTATAATATGAGGATTAATAAGAAACACTTTTAACCGATGATTTTAATTCATATGGATCAGTGTTAAAAAGAAATGTGAAATGAATAGATGTGATTTAATCTTAACATTTTTATTTTATTTTTGGTTTCATTGGTAGTTTATTCTGCAGTCTTGAGTGTTATATCCATCCTTGTGAAAAATCCCTGAGCGAAAAGAATCTCTCTCCAAATGTGGTAGAAGATTTTGTAATTTTTGCATGTGTCTGTCTTATGGCCAATACTAGACATGTCTCAATTTTAGGCATTATGCCAAAGGAAGCAATTTTTTTTTTACTATTTTACATTATACAAGGATATGCACTAAAGTCTTATAGGTGTGTTGATATTCTGTAGTCATGGTGTCTTGGGTTCTTTTGCTTCATTGGTTGTGGTCTCAAGAGAAGGCTAACTAACCGTTTCTTTCAAATTTTACAGTCAAGAAAAAATAGTGAACTGTCCACATCCATGCTTTTTAAATTTCACCCTCAAGAAAACTAATAAACCAAATGAAGTTCAACAAATTTTTAAAATTTCCATTCTTTTCCCAATTCTCCTTGGTGTCATGTTATAATTGATATTATTTTTAAATCAGTTGTAGCTATAAATTCTAATTACACAATTGAATTTGACTACTTCAATAATGAAATTCTAACCCTTTATTTTAGTAAAATTGTGCAATGTATATATTTCACAAAACAAAAAACTGTTTAACAAACCTTTCATTCAAAGCATAAGCTTACAGATCATCGTTTTCATCCATGCATCATTTTTATAAAATAAATTAAATGTATAGTAAAATAAGGTTAGATATGCAGAGAAAGTTGAGACATAAAATGCAACTCCATTGGAACATAAAAAACCACTCACTTTTAACTAGATTATCTTAGATTTGAGTAATTCTTGTTATTACATTTTATAATATGTTTATTCATATGTTGATGAAAATGACTTTTAATTGTAGCAATTAGAAATTATAGATAATCCCTCCAATTCCAAAATATGAATGAGGAGGAGAGGAACATTAAAGTTTAGGTGCATATCACCATCTACCTTAGTCTTTGGAATTTCTCATTTTTGAAATTACTTGTATATATATGTCTATATACATGCGTGGAATGCTTGAGATTTACTTTTCCTTATTATGATCAAACATTGTTTTTCATTGTTTTTTTGAGTGATCAAGGGTGGAAGAAGATGTACAATTTCCATTTTTGATCTCGTAGTGGGTGATGCCATATTTCTCAATATTGATGATTAGGTATATTGAAATCGCTTATGTACTTACTACTAATGCCTTCAATGTGCCGCTTCATTTATAAATTGAATAACTATGCTCTGAAAGATTTATCTCTCCTTTTCAAGTCCTTGTAGATGACATTATTATTACTCGATATTCCTTGTTGATTGACGAATCTAGTATGAGTGGGGATAGTGAATTTGTATGTACTTTTTTAATGGTCTCTTAACAGTGATTTTCTTTTGAGAGTTTGGAACATTTGCATGAGGCTGTGGCAGCTTATATATTTCTTCCAAGTTTCTAAAGATAAGAAAGATCTCTTTATTATACCTAGCTGTAAGGTGGAATATGGCTATGGAACTATGTTGGTGAGTGTTTATGTTTGATTATCATTTGAAATAGTAACTATTCATGATTCCAATTTAAAGGATTATATTTCTCTATCAATTATGCTCTCTTCTCCATTTGATAATAATGGGGTTGGTTTAGACTTCTATTGCCTTATTTCAGGTAACTACTGTGGGATTAAATCCTTCATCAACGAAGGATTTCCCTCACTCCACTTAAGAAATTGAATCAATATATTACCATATCCTCTTGTTGAAGGAAGGATTTTCTTAAATTTGGTCAATCAATTAATTTCCATTTCATTTTTATGAAGCCATGATTTTAGTTGGATTCAAAAGGAAAAGTAGAGCATCCCAACTAATGTTTCCTATTTTTTGGAGTGTCATATATACTGATGATTAAAAGAGATGTTCCTTTTTAATTTCAATACAACTTTGTTTTGCTTTATCTACCTCCGCTTTGTTTGAATTTCAAGTAAAAATTACTACTTTTGGTCTTGCTTGTTTCATTTTCAAGTACAACAGTTTCTCCTATTCTATAGTTCTAGTCTTCATGGTATGGTTGCCTTATCTCTTTATTATTATTTTTTCTCTAATTTTCTTTTACCTTTGTTAAAGAAAAGATTTTCCTCAATATTTTGTCATCAGTGTCATGATTCTCCTCTTCCACAGGAGGTGAAATCATGGTTTCTAGAGGCTATTGTGGAATATTACATACTGTGAATTATTTTTATGTTGTTTTATACTAATTGTCAGGTAGTTAATAGATAATATATTAAT